>UCOJ01001560.1:0-26850 GCA_900474305.1 Cecidostiba fungosa
GTAATTATCTATCATTTTACAAAGTTCGAAGTTTATATGTCAATATCTCGCAGAATAAAGTTTGAAGAATGTCCGAAAATCATTTAAACTTTATTCTGCGAGATATTGACATATAAACTTCGAACTTTGTAAAATGATAGATAATTACATTACCGAGGGCAACTAATATGTCGTAGTTTATCGTAATTTTGTTTTTATTATTTGTTATAAGCAAGTTAGTATATTTCGTCGTCTGTTATTTTGTGGCGCGAAATTTGGATTTGAATTGACTTTCTGACCCCCTTAACGTTTAAATGTTGAATATCATACCGACGAAATTATGATTTTGCATAATTAAGAATTTAGAGTCTATAAAAACCATTATATCGTCCTTTTCATCAGATACCCTATACAGCCTCCTAAAAATTCACCGAATCATCACTTTTCCAACTAACACATCGCGCGTTAATTCCCTTGACCCGCGACAATAATAAAACTCCCTTTTAATTTGCCGTATCTAAAACGCTATCCCGCACATCGACTCGGGAATCTGAAGAGAGAAAATTACCAGCATTTTTTTGCAAAAATTTCGAGAGAGAGCCGTGACAATGCGCAGCTCGTTACACGGGCAATTTATCTCGAGAGGAGCGTGGAAAATTCAGCGTCCAACACACACACACACCCGCGAAAGCAGGCCGCGCGCGAGTTTTTGATATATATACACGAGCGCGCGGCGTTTCTCTTTGTTCGTTTTTCCTGGAAAAATGCGATTTTCGCGGGGAGAAATTATATACGCTTCTATACGACACGAGCTAGTGTATTATATCCAGGACTCATTACATACGTGCGCGACTGATACGTTATACTGCGTTTTAAAATTATTCGCGGACATATACTCTGTCGTGTTATACATACGATTCTGGTCTGTACTATTTCTCCCTAAATTTCTCGGAAGCCGCATGTCACAGGGAAAATTCAGAGCACTCGAGGAATCTGTCATTTTACTTTAATTGTACGACGAGTTTTTCTGCGGCGGCGAATTTCTCTAATAGTACACGACGCGTTTTCGAAAATCTACTTATTCTAGAATGGGTTAAGAGGACTATAATACAAAGGCTAAGAGCTGTGTCGTGTCTTGGCTGATGGATTACCGATGCCTCTTTCACTTTACGGACCACGACTGTATATATATACGTGTGTCTGGTGATCGGATAGCCATTAGAGACTTGTGCATCAGGCTCTGGGGGTAAAAACCGTTGATTATCGCGATGCGATTCCGCGAAAGTCGAGATTCTTGACCTTTGACTCCGATTGGATTTTAAACTACTGATATAAAAGAAAATGCCTTTCGCTCTCTATTTATACGAAATTTTTCTAATTTTTCTCTTTTTTCTGTTTCAGGTAAGTCCAAACACCAAATGCTGTATTTACAGCAGAGACGAGTAGCTACTGCGTTATTAGTAAGTTTATAGATACGCGTCATTATTACAACAATTTTTACCGCTCCCTATATACAATATACAAGACATACACACGCACACACGCAATTCGATAATAAATCGATCGCAAAAGCCACGATAAATCAAAGTTATACTCGCAACCAGCTGCCGTAGGCACATCCCCGTTGATCTATCAGGCAACTTTGTTATCCTCTTCTAGTTACAGAGGCGCACTTAATGGCTATTCCCTATAACCGTTGTCTTTTATAATAGCCGTCGTAAATATTGTTAGTCGAGAAAAAAAATACCGTTTTCCCTTGCAGAGTCATAGAAACTAAATACATCCTTATCCATATTATATAAGCGTATATAAAAGTGTAAAAATTGCGTCCAGTCGATATAAACTGCAAAAGGACGACAGAGACTCTCTTGACACCTCAATCGAACTCTATCCCCGCAGCGTGTGAAAAGGAGTTCGGATCAATCATCCTTTTTCTCACATACACACACGACATAATAATAAATCCTCCGCGTCTCAAAAGAAAGTATCAATCCCGTTCAATTACAAGATTATCAGGCGCATGCGCGAATATTTGTCACTGTCGCCGCCGACGTTCCTTTTTCCTATGATTGCAGCGCGAGAACGTGTGTATATATATAAAGGTGCACACAAAGCTTCTCTCTCAGCTTCGTTAGCGCGAGAGAGGTTCGGCCGGCGCTTTAACAATTTGATCCTGGCTCGAGTTAAGGGCCCACGGATAAACGCCGTCGGCAGCCGCATACCACCTGTTCGGCCGACTGCAGCAGTGGCTTTTGTGTCGTGTCGTACGCGCGGCTGTATACTCGAGTTACCAACGAGAGTACGAGCCATTGGTTCCGTCTTCCGTATTATATTTTGGACTCTGATTATTTTTTTTTGTTGTTTTTGTAAATTATACAGTTTTGCCGAGAGTCGAAGTGAAAATTTTCGCAAAACAAAGTATTAGGAGTAGCTCGTTTAAAAGGCACTTATATATGCCTCACTTATATATCGAGCATGATTAAAGAGCTGCCAAGCAGGAGAGGTGAACAAGTCTTTTTGGTCAAAGTGTTAAAACGCAGTAGGTATATATCCCGATATTCAAAGCGGAGACCCGGTATTACACTCACTTGCGTGTATAATGAGGATCGAACGCATTCAAGACGTGCGAAATGAGAATACCGGGTGGTAGCATGTGCTTATGGGAACTACTCGTCTGCACTTAAACGCTGCTCTGATATGCGGCAGCATAGCTCGTGATTATGACATGCATATATATGGCGAAGGAATAACCGCTTAACAATTAGCCCGAGAGAGGAACCAGTAGCATCAGCGGCCGGAAATTGAATTCCGGAAAGAGGCGCCTCTCATAGCTTAGGATTCTTTAAGTGATTTGTAATTATCCTCCTCTCTGGTATACCTGTGTAGCGGATGAGGGAAAAGGAAGATCTCGCGCTTGCATATTATGTGCGGCTACTGTGTAGGTATGTGTTAGGCATTAAAATGGCAGGGAAAAAGTTTGCGCGATATGATTGATCATTTTATATATACTGATGAGGGAATAGCGTAATAAAATAATATATAATATGTGCATCGATATATAACCTGTTACGGCCAAAAAGACGGTCGTCGATCCGTCAAATCCGACACGATTTACAAGATTCACGATCCAGATTATAGTCGAGAGTGAATCTTAAGTCACTTCGGATCCATCGCAACAAGTGTCGAGCCGTTATGTATTACGTATCTTTTATGCTGCTGCTGTCGAGCGCTTTTGAGATAAAAAGACGTTCCATTGTTCGACAGGAAGGAATTTCACTCGTGACTTATATCCATATATATCATTCGAAATTATACGCATAATACGACTGAAATTAATTTAGCGTAAAATCGTCGATATTATAATCGCGCAAATCAACGAGGCGTATTAAATACGCAATACCAGTTACACACAACGAACAGATGTAAAAACTCGAAACACGTCCCTCGTGTAGAGCGGAAAGTGCACTAGTGCGTAGAACAAGCTTCTCCACTCTTACACACCGCATTAGTCAACCGCAAAACATTTTCAAAAGCCCCATCAAAATTCATAACTCAGCCGCAGAGCCAGACAGGACAGACTAGTAATAGTGTATAGTATTATTACACCGAAACATTCAATTAAAGCGCAGACAAGAATTTCCTCTAATCAAGAGAAAGGTATATATATATACTACAACACGTATTACGCAAACGTCCACGTGTATGTCATGTACAATATATATTGCATACGAGACACTCCTCAAAAACAATCAACCACACAGTGCTGCACGTGAGGAGGGTTATCACATCGATCGCGGACGGTCGCAGTCTACAAATTGTCAAGGAGCTTAACGAGAGAAGGTCTTTTTTTGCTCTGTATACACGCAGTCCCTCGGGTATATTCGTCGAGCTACACACAGCGCAATGAAATTCTCGACCAAGGCGCAACGTGTCGTTAATGTACTTCCTACTTGTCCGATTGATCATTGACTTTCATGAGACTTGCAGTACTTTTCTTTTTAATACGCATATATATCGATCTCAGCCCCTAATAATACACAAATTATCGAATTTCTCGAAGCCATTATCAAAGTTGGCCCCATAATTCAGTTAAGCATGCACAATTCCACGAGTTATACAAACACACACAGAGAGACAGAGAGAACTCGGAAAGCAGAAAATACAGAGAGCAAACTCCCGGTATATACATATACTCGCGGGTGAAGTCGCTCCGGCTCGAGGGAGCCTTCGGCTATTAGAAGCCATATAATATACCTGCGAGGTATATTCATGAGCCAGCTTCGAGAACGATTTAATATTAATAGGACCGATGAGAGCGTACGGCGTCGTCTTTCGCCTTAGGCTATCGCACCTCCGGATGCTGCTGCTGCTGCTGAAGAAGGAGCTGCAGCTTCGTGAAAGATGCGTATTCGGAAAAGCGAGTATTATATATATAGAAGATAAATTTCAAGTCTGGATTTTGGTTTTAGCATTAATCTGCATAGCAAAACAAGACGTAAACCTGCGAGAGCGCCGTTATAGCTCTCGAGAGCTTTTTTACGTCGCGAGAGATATAATATTATTTCTCTATTTCTACGGGAAGTCTCTCGAGAAAGCGCGTGATGCTAATGAAGTGTATGTTAAGTAGTAAAAGTCAGTCTACTTTGTATAGACGAAAGAGAAAAATGTGCGATTTTATAAAAAGAAAAGTATAACAAAGTGAGTGTGTGTGTCTATATACGAATCGATCTTATCGAGATATTAGAGAGAATGGGCGATAAAATATTTGAATATTATCAGAACAGGTATATGTATATGCACGGCAGCACTAAGCATCACTTAATTCAATTGCTCTCTGCTGTGTGTGTGTCTAATTAAGGCTATGGGAAGGGAAGAAAATCGGTATAATGAAAGAACGAGAGAATGAGCTTGGGAAAGAGAAAAAGAGAGAGAGATATTACGCTGATGCTCCTGCAGTATATATAAGGGGGCGAAAAATAAGCGTACGCGAATGAGACGGCAGCAAGAGCCTTAAGGTCCAGTTTGCTTCTCCTCCTTATACACCTATATACAGCTATACGTGCTCTCGCATCTCTCTCTCTCTCTTCGCTGCGGCTAGTTCCATTAGAAATGCATGGAGATGTGTGGCGCATATATGAAGCAAGAGAGTAATATTCCGGCGTTTTTTCCGCGACTTCCGATTGCCTTAAAACTTGCAGGTAACTAGACAGTCTAATTGCGGATCGTCAAGTTTTTCGTCCCTCGAAATTGTATATCTCTCGCGCGCTTAAGTAGGAAGTATATAGAGCGTCTAACTAACAGGCCGTATTTTATTGTCCTGCTTAGAGAGCAGCAGCTTGTGTATAATAAAATAGATAAACAGGGTGCAGCTTTCATAGTCTATGCTAATTCGAATATGAATTACGAGTACACGCGGCTGGCTATATTGCTCACACAGCTCGTCGTATCTCTATAATATACCTATAGGTACTACTTCTATACACACCGTTCCTTTTTTTCATTTTCAATCGGGTTACATTCCGAGAAGGAATCGGCAAATATGCAAAAAATTGATTTCCTTTTAATTGCGAGTCTCCGCAGAAGTAGCAAAGATAGAGGGAGAGAGAGAGAGAGAGAGAGAGAGAGAGAGAGAGAAAGAAAAGGAAAAGGGTGGAATATACGCATACGAAGCGGAAAAAGGGCCGGTGATTGCGCCTTGCTGCCGCCGCTGCTGCTGCTGCTGTGGCGAAATTGCACTTTAATGTGTGTTATTGAAATACTGCGTGGCAAGCCAAAACGAGGAGTCGAGAAAATGCGCGAGCTTCTCTCTCGCAAAATGTTTGACTTTACCGGAGAGATTGCATCAGAGAAGACGTGGAATTAGCCGGGGGTATATTGGAAGAAAAATTTAGCTGCAGATTGAATATTTTATAATTCGATATGAAAATAGAGAGAGAGTGAGTGAGAGCGAAAGTGAATGAAACGAAGGAATAAAGGGAGCCGGACAAATAACGATTCCGTTCGGATATAGAGTGATTGATCATACTCGACTGGCAATCCATTCATCTTATCGAACTTATATACATTCGAAGACAATCTTTTTAACGGACTGCCGGTGCACTTAATTCCCTTTTTTTTATCCGCGAAATTGTTTTAATGGCTCGGTCTTAGTCATTCCTTATAATAATACAAGATCCTCTTGAAGCCACATCGCGTCAGACACAAAACTAAAAAGAATTATTATATAGCGACGACGATGCTTATTCCGTCTTCATTAACGTCACGCTTCGAGGCTTGGAAGCTGATGCACATAATAAAAGTGTTATAAAATAAATACGGATTCCGATCCAATCGGGCAAGTTTCTCAGGCCGTGTCGCAGCGATGCATCGGAGGAATCAAACACGAGAAACCGCCTCTTAATCCACAGCCGTCAACAGGCTTAACGCAGCACAGCCCTCTCGTAAAAATCACCGAAATAGCCTACATATTCGTAAAAATAATAAATAACCTCGTTAAATCCTTATTAAATATCCATCAGAGCTTAAATTCGACAAGGCCGAAAAAATATCGACCATCAGAAGCTACTGCTGCTGCAAAATAAAAAAAAAAAAGAAGATCGACTCGTGACGTGTACACAATATCTCGAGAACGCCGGGTATATATATATAAGACACTTAAAGTAACATTTAGCGCTCGCGGCAGCAAGAGAGAGAGAGAGAAAGAAAGACTCGCGCTCGTTGGTCGAAGCTGGGCCCTCAGGCCCCTCGTCACCCCCCATCCGCGGGCAGCTGGCCTCCCTCCCCACCCATTCGCGCTCTCTTTCTCGTTTCTCCGACGCCGACTCGCGGTGTGTGTGTAGCTCCCGCCTTCAGTACCGACTTTGGTTAGCCTCCGATAGGAGCGTCGAACCACGATTTGTCGCGGCTAAAGGGGAACTTTTTTTTTCTTCTCACGTGTGTTATTACAGTGCAGTGCTTTGTTCCTTCTTTGTTGTTTTTTTTTTATTTCTTGTGTGATGGTGAGTGTTGCCGCCGCCGATGCTTCCTTTGATTATCGCTTTGAGTGCCGAATCGACGTGGACGTTATTATAAAAAAAGAGGAAAAAAAAGATTAATTTCGTCTTTCTAATTATACGTGTGTGCACGAACTATATACTCTTTGATGTCTCCATATATACACTAGGTCGCTATCGCCGAGCGTGTGAAACGAAAATTTAATATGTTAACGGCGATAAATTGCGAGCTCAGCCGCACGTGCATTCGACGAAAGGCTGGTTGAAATCGTTTAAATGAATTCGCGCGTATACATATATATGTGTGTGTGTGCAGCCGACTGCGCATTTGAATCGCAAATCACGATATGCGAGCAAGAATACGAGGAATAATTTCGCTAATTCGAGCGGGAAAAATCGACGAAATAATTTTCGACTTCCGGCAAAAAGCTTTCGTATATAAACTTTCACAGCGCATACACGTATATATTAACGAGGATTAAAGCTTCTATTGTGTACACAGTTATTATTATTTTAAGAGGAAGAAAAATATACTATATTTGTCAAGCACAATATCGCGAACGATAACCCGATATCGAAAGGATAATAATAAAAGTTGTGATCAGTTTCCAGCCGCGCTGCAAAAAGAAAAAAAACGGCGCACCGTGAAAACGAAAAACGAGCTTATCCGAAAATCGCTTTGACGCTCCAACTATACACATATAATACGCGACTGCAGTGTATTATATAGACACAGCACAGAGAGAGAGAGTCAACTCGTCGTCGGGCGAGTTTTTCGCGCCATATCGCGTCCCACGTACGCGCATACCTATGTCTGGTCGACCTACACACTACGTTATATTGGCTGCTGCTACATACAGAGCTGTGCCATAGAATCTAATGAATCACTGCAGGCCGTTGGCTCTCTCTCTCTCTCTCTCTCTCTCTGTTGCGAGAAAAATACAAACGAGTCGAGGGCGATATAGTATAGGTCCGTTTACACGCGGACGACACGCTCGATATGATCGCCGGCAGTCGAACGAATCAATCGATCGGCTGATTTATCGCGGCCCATTACGCTCGCGAGCTTAATGGAATTACGAATGCTCGGCTAGACTCTCGTTGTTGTTATACACATATACGAGTTTGGTCTTTTTTTTTCTTCTTCGATTTTTCCCAGTCGATCTGGAAACTGTTCCACTTTACGACCGCGTAATAAATATATACCGAGTATGGCTCTCTTTCTGTATAAAAAGGAGGAGACCTACTGGATTTAATGGAGTGGTCGCACTTGTATATAGCGGTGCTTCTCTCGCGCAGATATATAGAGGAAACGAAACCTCTACCGGTCGATTTTGTACATTATTACGATCTTGCGGCTTTCTTCTATCTTCTATTATACCTGACGCATATATAAACCAGGAAGCTCCGGTTTATTCGGCGGTGGCGGCAAATTTAAAATTCTCATTTACTCTCGGTGTGTAATAGAGAGCCCTTCGAAAATGGCGCAGGAAAGTGCAGCGCTTCACGGACGGACGAGCGGCGTGTGAAGTCTAGTGCCTACGTATACCTACCACAAGAAGAAGAAGAAGAAGAAGAGGCAGTTGTGAAGAGGAGAGAGAGAGAGCTGAGTTCGCGAGAAGTGCGAGAACGGAAATATATCGCGTGTGTGCGTAAACGTGCGTCTTACATACTTTGTGAGATTCCCCGGCTGCTGCTGCTGCTTCTTTTTCATATATATTCTACACATCGCTGCCAAGTAGTCAAGGGAAAAACACGTCGCCGTTTACGCAACCCATCCAAGAGGAAAAGTGTATATACTGTATAGTGATGCAGTAGTATATAGTCATAGTCACACATACAACGCGGGATGTATATGGTTCGTTTCCGAGGATAGCGTTTTCTCTCATCTCACACTGTGCACGTGTGCTGCACTTGGTGTCGATTTTTCGCGAGCTAAGCTTCTTCTTCTTCTTCTTCTTGCGCTAATTAATCGCACGCGCGAGCGCGCTTAATTGTTGTGGGTTTTGAGAGCGAGTTCGTTATCTCGCGTACACTTTCAATCTTGTATATACTGCTTTTTTCTTTTTTTAAGCGACGAGTGTATAATTACGGTATGAATATTCACGGCACCGAAAAAGGAGAGATTTTCTAGTATATGTATAACGAATGTGTTATATGATGTATTATACACGCGTGACGAAAAAAAAATCTCAAGAGAGCTGAAATCCGTGTCGTCGTCGAGTGTCTCTCGAGCATCTCTCTCGTCGTTTGTTTATTTTAAGATCCTCAAGACTCAGTAAAATACACATCAGAGAGTCGTAAAGGCCCGTAAGAAAAATGTCAACACAAGGCCGCGTCTGTGTGTGGGTGCTTCGTGTGGAATATCCTGACTTTTATATCATCGCAAAATGAAAGAAAAACATTAATTAGCGCGCGGACGCTAAAATCAAACTCCAACGAGATTTTTGTGAGAGTATGTGTGTGTGTGATTCATCTTTTCGCGCTTTATATCTAATATAATCCCTTCGCGAGATCTCACGAGATTCGAGATAAAAACAGCTCTCGAATTGCGATCTATTAATTCTCTTCGGTATATATGTATAGAGAAAGAGGAAATTAATCGCACAGAAGTGCGAAGATCCTATCGAGAACGATGCTATCGAGGAAGGTAGAGTCTCTCTCTTGGCGATAGGGAAATGGGAGATATGAATGCGCGACGATATACATAAAGCATTCGCAAATTGAATGATGAAAAGGACGAGAGCTGCTGTAGATAAGGGATGAGTGCGTAATCCGGTGTCTCTCGCGCCCGAGTGACTTGTAAACAAGAACGACCTTTTTCTTTTTCTTTTATCGATCTATTAGTTATCTCAAACTCTCGTCTCGTGTTATTCTTATATCGTATGGGAAAATAACGTGGGCGAGTTGCTTTTTGCAGTTTCGCACGATGCGTATTATATACGTGCTTATCAATTATATACAATTAAGAAACGGAGATACATAACAATAAAGCATTTTATATCCGAGCAGAGAACACGTGATTCGATTCCGGGATACTTATAATATGTATGGTATATTCGAGAGCGAGAAATATATGTTCTACCGGAGTAAATTACGCGGTGGGCAGACAGGACTATTGCTACTAGAAGATAAACACGTCGTGCGAGCGAGAGGAGGAATGTAACGGCTTCTTGGAAACCGAAAATCCATATGGATGCAGCTTTCACATAAAAACATCGTGCATCTACAGAATATTTCAAAGGCTACACATCACTGCGCTGCAGGTGATATAGGCGGCGCATATTCCGTTACCAACGCGGTCATTTCGGCTGTATATCTCATTCTCAATGCGATATCTCGAATTAGAATCGAGCTTAGTAAAGCCAATCACGATAAATCCGTATACGACTCAATCAGAGGAAAAATAATTTCCAGAAAACTTTCTTGGTTAGAAAAAAAAGGATTATCAAAAAGCGAAACGACGATAAAGCTGCTAATGAGCTATAAAGCCAACAAATCAGCCCCGAGAGAATCGTCGCGTCTCTCTCTCTCTCGCACAATAAACAAAAGCAATTACGGCGCGCACCGGCGAAAAGAACAAAGTAGGCTTCCACGCACGACTGATGCCCTATACGCAGCGTAAGAGGAGAGGGAAAAGATGAAGATAATCGGTGGGCATCGTCGGCGGGTCCGCAAGAAGAATGCGCGCGCGGCGAGAACCGCAGGCGAGCTTAATTAACCGGCAGCAGCTACACACACGTGGTATAGTAGCCGACGACCGGATAAAGAAAATCGGTTGAGAGATGCGAACGCCGTAGGTTTATAATAGAAAACGAGGAGGGGAAAATTATTACATAACACTTCTCTCGGAATAATCAGAAAAAAAGCGATCGGTATAGCAATAACAACTTGGACGTAGCCGAAAACCAATAAACTCTCTTGAAGCTCTAATGCGTTTCCACGTATTCCGGGCCGTCGTTTCATCTGGAAGCGGCGCGCGCGTTTCGCGATAAAAAGAAATTGCAGCCCCGCAGCCGGAAGATAATCGGTCGGTAATGATAGAGTCCAGCCCAAGGGATCCAAGGTCGGCTCTCTGTGTGTGTATATACATGTATATATGCGACGACGGAACAATGGCGTTCCGCAGAAAATAAGAGAGCTCAGATGGTCCTTTCTGCCACTGCGCGAGAGGCATCGTCATCACGAAAGGTACTGCCCGAGGGCAAGAAGGCATTTTTCGATGATTGCCGCAGCAAAAAGTATATTTTTGACGGTTGTACACTGAGTACACACACACACACACAGTCACGAGAGAGAAAGTTTGGAAAGTTCAGTCACCCTCGATCTTTTTGTTCGCGATCGAGCTCATCAGGTCGCCTTCGATTTTCCCAACCTCGTATATATACTATAATATACCGTGACTGTACTCTCTCTCTCTATTGCCCTGCCTTCATCTCTCCTTAATAAATAGCATTATCTCTCTTTGACTCTATATACACACATATATATACATCGACGAAGCAGCATCGGCGCACGTCCGGCGTGTCGATCTCTCGAGGATCGCGGAACGGTGACGCGGAATAAAAGATCAGGCTTAATAACACGGCGCAGGAGACGTTATCTATCCCCGCGGCCATCTTCTATATACGCGCGCGAGCTGCGCGGCCGTATTAAAACGTTAATCTCCGGGCTCTACTACCGGTTATACATACGAACCGACTCCTCCCTGGACGGCCTCTCTTTCTCCGTGTGTGTGTGTCTACGTGTGTTGGTAGTAGCCGATCGCGTGCCTACCGATCGACAGCCGATCCCTTCGATATTTTCATGACGGGCATTCCGTGAAAAGGGGCTTTTCTGCAGTAGACGTGCGTTCTCTCTCCCTCGAGAGAAGTTTTACGATCTGTTTCGCGTTTTCTGCCTCTATATATACCGATCGACGTGTTTTTCTGCCTACCGATCTTTCTTTCTTCCTCTCAGTGTACACAGTGTTTTAAACGGATTGTTTATTGTGTAGAATATTACGGATTGTAACTTTACACAGAGTTTTTGTATTGATCGGCGTTACGCAACGCTAACCGTAATTGTTTCCCCCTTATCTAGAAAGTTTAATGAAGAGTCACAGCTGCCAGTCACTGTACAAATGAGATTTTAATAGATAATCCCGGGCAAGAAACACAGCCTATACTATATGTATACACCACAAGAGAGTATAAACCTCTCTCTCGAAAAATCGGATCGACCCATTAAAATTCCCGCGCGACGCACTCTCAAAAACGATGATTAATTCAATCCCGCGGAGTAAGTATCATACGCGTGTGTACAACCGGAGGCGACTCTTGCGCATCCGTGAGTATATTCCGTTTAGGCGCCTAATTGCTCTACCCGTGAGAAACGAGCTCCTAAGTAACTCCCTTTTTTTAAATGCAGCCTTGTTTCTTTCTCAAGAATGCTCGTTTTAAGTGTGTGTATGTGTGTGTGTGTGTGTGTTTGTCGTTATGCGAGTTTACGGAGGATTTTTAACTGCCGACGAGTTTGTTTTGCGTTTTTACGGCAGCTCGTATTCTCGTTGATTTATTTCTCGAGAGAGAGATCGGGTAGTCGGTAGATAGATCGATCTGAGAGAAAGAGTAATTCAAATAATCAGAAGAGATTATAAGTCGTATTCGAGCTTCGAATCAATTTGAAAAGCTTCCACAGATAAAATCGGCAATACATACACACTTCGATTCCGCGAGCAGTGTATATCATGAAATATACACCGCACGCGTATATATACATCGAAATCTCGAAACTCAATAGATAGAGCAAACTGATAAATCGCGGCGGAATTCGAAATTGCCCTTTCGCCGGTTGTAAATCCAGATTTAATAGACCCATTGATGCTCGATCGGGAAAATACGCGATCGAGTGCTCTAGTGTGTGTATATAATAACAATAACGGTATAGAGTATATATATAGAGGAGGCATCGCTCGAAATTTATCAGCGATAGCCATCGGCCAATCAACAAGACGTAGCTTTCATCATCGCTTATTCCCTCGAGTCGATCGTCTCATCTCGTCTTGAAAATGAGCCGTAAAACGAAAAATCCGAAAAGATCCTCATAAGAGGGAACTAATATAAGCTAAGCTGACGAAATTAAGACTCGAAAAAAGAAAGCTCGCGAATCGAACTGCCGTTGAGGGATCTGACGGCATCATCGTCGTGGAATGCCGGAAGTTCCCTATAATGCAGTAGAAAACACGGGAGAGTTAAGGATCTTTCCGTAAATATACTGTGTGTACGAAAGAAATTAGCTCTGCAGCATTGTGGGCTGCGATTGCGATCTCGACTATTACGTTAAAAAAAAGCGAGTAATTGCGTATGACTCGATGAAAAAAAGAACTGTGGCGATGAGATTGTCATAAGTGTCGGTTTTAGAGGCCATTGTTCTCGTAACTGTGCGATAATTCGTTTAGCCGAGTGTAGACTTAGTTGTCGAGTTAGGATTACTTGCAGAAAAAGAAAATCTCTCCTTTCACCGGCGCTGAATATTCACTCGAAAACCTCAGAGAGTTACGACTCTAAGTGGCTTTTAATTTTCATCTGCAGAATGAATCCACACATCTCGGCGCTTAAAAACTTTCTTACGAAACACCCGTACAGTGGAATCATGTGAATCAAGAAACAGTGACAGTGTAAAAAGTAAAACAAGACAAAAAAAAGGGACAATGACGGTCGAAGGTGTCAACACAGCCGTTCCCGGCAAGCAAGACGACCACCACAATTCAAAAAAGAGCAACACCAAAGCAATGGACACCATCATGTCCAGCCTAGCCCTAAAACGTCGCACCTCCGGCGTCTTCGGCTCCAAACGCTGGTGGACTCCAAGTTGTTGGGCTTCCCGAAGTCACCAAGAGGCTTACCTCCGCAAACTTTACTCCAAGAAGTACAGCAACGGGATCGTCAATCCTGCAGGTGTCTCCATAAGCGACGAGCAACCTACCAGTGTCTCCGAGAACAGTCCTTGGAAACCAGCCGTCTACGAGCTACCTACAACCGACGAGCACTACCTCGACGCTTTCCTCAGGACGAGAACCGAAAGCGAGTGTCCAGCTTTGTCGACGCCCAGAGCTAGTCCTACCGAGAAGTGCGTCGAGTTTCTCACTAGGAACGAGGCTCGGTCTCGAGAGTGTATCGTCGATATTCATCGGGATGAACAGCAGCAGCAGCAGCAGCACGTCCCGGAAAAGGGCACGCTCAGGGTGACCGAGCGGAATTTCGACGAGATCCTCAGGAATGCGTCTGGCAATCCTGCTGCTGAGTAAGTCTCACTGTTATTATTAGGATAATTTTTATTATTAGCCGGAGTTTCCGCGTGTTATATTCTTGACCGCAGTGCATTGTTTGAAAATTTTAAAATTGCCCGCAACGGGAGAAGAGCGTTGACCATTTGTGTGTATATATACTTCCTTCTTTGCTTTACGACGCCCTAAAAACGCCTTTGAGTGTCTGCCATTAATTTATAATTATGTAATTGGTTATAAGGCCACTTCTTTATAGGGAAGAGGATAACAAAGTTTTTATTCACACACACACACACACATTGCTAAGAAAACGATATACACTAGCGTGTACAAATACACATACCAACTAATATCGCCAGACGGATATTATAATATACGGAAGGATATTAACCCTTCTGTGCATCGAAGCGCGATATCATAGTCTGAAGCTTCTCGCGAATACCTCATCCCCAGCCCATAGAGTTAACAACTTCAAGATAAACTGTTAGCTATTCTGGAACGCATATAATAATTCACATTGAATATACCAAGAGCAATAATATCGTCCGTATAAATATCGACAGACTGGATTCTCTATAGAGAAAAAAAAGAGTGTGTTGCAGGAAATTAGCTCGAATAAATCACGCGTCGCGCAGTGACACGAGCTTTTTCCGGCATCACACACACGCACCCGCGATTAATGAAGCGTAAGGTGTAGTAGCTCTCAATCGAAGAGAGGAACATTGCCGGTAAGCGATACACCCCGCCGCTGCCGATCGAAAGCAATATTCAAATTTATGCGCGAGACGAAAAATCGAAGGCGATAAATATTGTTATATATATTATATATATAAACGCCGTAGGGACGACTATACATATATATATGTATGTATACGAGCGCAGCTGGTTATTTACTCGTATTTATTCCTGATTATTTTAATGAGCCGCATCAGTCTTTGGAGATATTCTAGCGGGCTTTCAATTAATCAGGGCTTTTGTGTTGAGCTGCAGAGAGAGAGAGAAGCAGAAGCCGCGAATAACCGGTTCGTTATTGCTGAAAATCATTTGTCGGTGTCCTGAGACACGATGCTTTCGAGTATTATTGCGTTGTTTTCTTCGCCTTATTTTTCGTGTACATAATATAATACAGAAGTCGATTGCACTTGGAGGAGAAAAATTCACGACAATGTATATCGGCATTTATTTTCAGCTGGACAACTCATCGTTCTAATGGTATAATACCTATTATAGCCTGGAGAATCACCGATAAATACGTCCCAATAACGAGAGCAATCAATAGACGCGCATCCGCGCCCCAATAAACCGCACAAAGCTCTCGCTCTCTCGGCAACAATAATAATCCCTTATTCGAAATATAAAATACAAAATCGCATGAATCTCAATTCAATAGACCATTCCTTTTATCACCGGCAACAATTCTCTGCATAAACGGCGCTATAACAGCTTTAACGATCGAAGACGCGCGCAGAATCAGGCCTTTATACAGAAACTTGGAGTTAAATAAAATTGATACGGTACAATAACACACACACACGTGTGTGTGTGGGGCGTCGACTGAATTATCGCGTATATATGTAACCATAACAGCGGCAGAAAATTATTCGGGTCGTTATGCAGTTATCGGATTTCGATATTTTCAATGCCTCTCCCGATCTCTTCATATACATATAACCGCGTATAGCGGAGGCCCTTAGCCATTGAGACTCTGTTTCTTGTCCCTAATATACTCCGTTGCCCCATTGTGCATCAGGTTTATATATGTGTGTGTAATGCGTTATATAGGCGCGATTCGATCTGATTCGCGACCGAAAAGAGCTGCGGAGAATAAGGGAGGAAAGATCTGTCTTAGGATAATATAAGAGTAGCTTTTTTTGTCGCAGACTTTGTTACAATCGAATACATTTTAATGACTTTATACGCGCGCGCGTTTAGCTTATATTTTAACGAGGCCGATATGCGCTTGCGGCTATTTCAATAATTAACCCAGTTATTAATGGTCAGTACGGGATATTATCAAGTCTTTTTTTCATCATACCCCACACAACTGCAAACCATATCTTCTCGTGTGCATTAAATGACAATAATAAACAATTTTCTCGCGTCAGAACGACCGCGAGTGTAGTATAGAGTCTCTCCCCGCATAATATACGACCCTTGCTCATACCTACTCTCAAGCATAAACCCTCGTCCTGCTGTGGCTGCATATAACTCCAGGAATAATATAAAATCTCTCTGAGACGCTCTCGCATTCTGCCGATTTATCGGTATTACCACGAGTGCGTGTACACACACACATGCATCACGAATATTGAGTTTCATTCACGAAGGTCTGCACCTGCATGAGAGCGGATTCCTCTTGTTTTTTGCTTCTCCAGCAATTTGGAGCAGACTCTAAAAGTTGGAGTGAGGGATATAAATTATCGCACGCGCGCGGCGCTTGCGGCGGAAAAAAATCGGCCCCGAAAACCGATCTGACCGGTCGCCGGCGCGCATATAACGAGGGAATCTCGAGGTCGCGTCGTCTCCTCTCTTTTGACGAATAAAATTTCATTGCACCGCTATGATATTACAAGCGACAAGGATATGCAGCTCTAGTGATTTATTTACACGGACGGAGTGTATTGTTCGATAAAATATTGATTTTTCAGATCGACGCACCTTACTGTGGCTTTCCATATTTTACCGATAAATTCTTCGGTCGACGTGATTCATGGCTATCCACGCGCGCGCGGATGAAAGTTTTACGCTGGATTAATCAGCGTGAGATCGTAATTAAAAAGCTGTGGCGTCTCTCTCTCTCTCTCTCTCTTGAAACAAGTAGACCAAAAACTTTCCTCATCGTCAAATCGACCAATGCGATTTGATAACTCGTGGCCCAGTAGTATATCCTTATATATAAATAAAGTATTATAATAAAATGACTCTGCCTGCGGCTTTCACCGCGAGCAATTAGCACGCAATCCGTATGCGGTTGAATTAAATCGGGAATATTAAAACAAGCTCCTTCGTCGTTATAAAGGTTTAATGCGTCGTCTTCGCGCTCGGCGGTTCCTTCCTCTCAAAATTATGCTGACGAGAAAAAGGAAGAGGAGACTCATCAGGGCTGTAAAAGAGGAGCTTTTACGGCGGTTGTACGCACTCACGGCTCGACGATTCCCTCGGATTAACAAGAATGTTTTCAGCTTCGTTATCCCCTCTATATATTGTACCTATATATATACTCTAGAAATATATATGTTGTGGAATTTCCATTATATCAAACGCTTGTAATCTAGCGAATTAATAAATCCGCGCAAGCAAATAAAACTGTAAATCATATATAATACTTTCTAAACCGATCGCGCATACCTTCGATAATCATCTCTATATATCTCTCTTTGCGAGAGAGAGTTTAGAAGAGCCTAATAGTACTGAGGCGCGCGAGAAACCCGTCTCGATTATTGTACATCGATATAATATATACAGGACACAGAGAGGCGCACCGGAAATTATTGAAATTGGATTATTTATCTCCACTTAACAGTAAACTCTCCGATCCTGCTATCCTACTTACACAGAGAGAGAGAGGCTGCAGTGAAAAGCCATATAACGACGAGACGAGAGAAGCTAACCCAGAAGCATTATCATCATCGTCGCTGCTGCTGCTGCACAGGCTTAATTATCGCGAGACTCGCCTGGAAACATTATTAAATCGCATTAAAGCAAAAGTGCGATGAATTTCATAAAGCTCTTTTCTCTCTCGAAAAAAAGGACACAAATACCTGCCCTCATAAATATGCGCCGAGTGTCCTTTTTTCTTTCCGCGCAATTTTCCCTGCAATTACGCTGTGTGAGTAAGGAGATGCGACACGTCGATCGTCGTATTCCAGGAAAACAAGACTCGCAAATTTCGAGGCTACTGTTAATCAGGCCTAAAAAAGAGAGGCGCCTCGATTTTTTTTCAGAATAAAAAGCCTGCAGTGAAAATACTGCGATAAATATATCCGGGAGACGCTGCAGGGACATCGATATTCCGTTAAGTCTCCCCGCGAGCGATTCGAAAAATTCCCGGCACGCGATTGCAGCCTGTGTGTGTATATATATATTTGCGCGTTATTAATTACGCGTTTTACGGGTGGCTTCTAGGCCTCTCTCTCTCTCGTGCACTTTAATGAGCTATAATCGTCGTGGTGGTTTTGTTTTCGCGGTTACTTTTGCATTCGCTTTCGTTGCGGATGATATGGAGTATCTGCTGTCACAATAATAACGGAATAATGCGCTTTTTGAACGAGTATAATAAACGCTTGAGAAATGATTTCTGCTTGAAATAATTAACACGCGAGCTGTGTGTATGTATGTATATTGCACGATGTGCATATACATATTATATTACGTTCTATATCGTTTTGGCGATAATGCTCATTTATCTATGATTAAATTTATCGATCCATCGTTAATTTATTACATTATTATACGCGTTTATCTCTCATACCGAATGCAACCCCCGCTCTTATATATAGTATATTTGTATATCTATGTGTACAGATAGCATTAGAAACTTATAAATAATTGAAATAATATCCGACTATCTGGCGGTACACTCAAAGTCCATTAACTAATTCCAAAAATCATTTCGTGTTCCTTATCGCGTCCTTTTCATATCTTCAACCAGTTATTCCGCAGCAATGTATATAATATAACGCGCACGAGCTGCTGACGTTAAATAATTCGCGCTAATGCATATTTTTTTCGAGCTTCTTTCACTCGGAAAACGCCATAATTTCCTCCCTCATAAATATGTACACCTACTACTACTGCCCTCCCATTAAGATAAAAACTCTCCTCGGAGAGAGGAAAACTGCATTACGGCGGCAAGCCCTTTCGCGCGCTAATTTCAAAAATAGAAAAACCTTATTCGCATTCAAATTATCTCGCGGAATCCTCTCGACGACCCCGTAAGTATATATAGGAGATAAGATATATATTTGAGGCGCGTTTATTCCAGCGATTTATTCGAACGCCAGAAAGAGGTAGGTATATAGCACGCGATATCAACTTTCTGGAGTGGCATTCCGTACTTGCGGTTTTGTATATGGAGAGATAATGTTTGTTTCTGACCATTGCAACGCTCTAATTGAAATAATGTATTTTAGAATTGATTATACTCGAAATCGATGTCGTGAGAAATTCCTGCGTGTCTAATACTATAATGTCTCTATTTCTCTCGAAAAAAGAGGCTCAAACTTTCCTGTAGTCATAAATTACTCGAAACACACCTCTCGATAAAAATGTCCCGTACGCGCGGCGTCGTTAAGAGAAAAAAGAAACACGTCAAATATCTCTTTCGTACAGGTACGATGTTACCACAATTGTAATAAGTGTAATAATTCCGCGATGACGTTTCAATTTACGAGCTGTATATGGATGATGAAAACTAATCTGTAAACCTGTTCGTCGTCGCTATGCATAGAGTATATACTCCTTACGGTATATACAGAGTATAATAAATTCGAAAAAGTCCGCGTCTCGCAGTAGGCTGTCCCCAGACGCGATTAACATTTCGTTTTCGTCCAAGATAGCGTACATTTCATCGACTTTTTTTTTACAGTTACGATCATCTCTCGTCTAAAATGTATATTCCAGCCTCTAATAAAGACATTTTTTCTCAATCTCTCCCGGAGGAAAAGAGCGATTAATAACGAAATCCTAGACTAACACCAGGTTACCAGGAACATTTTACACGCTTCAACCACACAATCATCCCTCGTAAAGACAGATCCTCAGATTTCCAGCGATAACGTCGTCTGCAGCGGAGAAACGACTGCAGCAGCAGCAGCAGCAGCAGCGTCTCGGAAAAACGCGGTCATAAAGCTCGAGACGTGCGCGCACGCGAAGTAAAGGCTCGAATTCGATCTCTCTGCAGCAGCTATACTATTTCTCTCTCTCTCCGCCGTATATAAAAAGCTCGTACGATGTGTCCTTTGATTTACGATCGGTTTCTGCTCCTAATTAGAATTCAAAGGGGCAGCTCCGACCAGGTGGCGATGACGCCCGCGGCGAATCTCCGACTGTGAATATCTTGGCTTTATCTCTTTGTTACATCTATAGCTCGATCTCTAGCTATATTATAGATATATATATATACGATTGCGTGTGTCTTAATTTTCTTTTAATTTCTCCGTCGATGATTAATGACGGGAAACTTGCTGCAGCGGGAAAAATTTACGAAACGATCCTTTGGCCAAAAAATGATACACGTTATATATTGAGGGACGTATAAATTATGCGGGATAGGCGAATAATGCCGATGCAAATTTTTATTTTCAATTTCAGGAGGTGTGTGCATAATACTCGACTTCGAAAATTCCGATGGCTTATTTTATACTGTTAATATTTTATACGACACTATTTTTTAACTCATCTCCCCTCAATCCTTTTGTACACGCGAGAAAGACACGCACCTATAGCGTCTCTGGCAGTTCGCCATCTTTCTTTTTACTGCACTCACGCGCGCGCGCGCGCATATATACGGCCCATAAAGAGAGGACTTTACGATTATTGGTACCATCACTACGTTCTCAGCCTCGTACGCGCAGCTGTGTGTATGTTTCTATACTACGAACCATACGAATATTCGGTTGATTAATTGAGACTCTCTTTCGTCTCGCAGATTTTGACGAGACTCTATCTACATTCCGCGAATATTACCACAAGCGCAATGCAGTCATTATTAATTAAATTTACGATGATTAAACCAACATATAAAAACTAACAATATATGTATCTTCTGTCCACAGAAAGGTGTGCAAAAGCTGCAGGTGCCCTCGAGAGGAGCACCAGCGGAGTCCCTCGGAACCAGGAGTCGTGGGCAGTCCCGCGGGTGCTTTGGTCCCGGGGACACGAATGCCCATGGCCATGGGTTTTCCGAGCAGTCCATCAGGCAGCTCACCGGCAGGTCATCAACCTCAACCGGCAGCATTGAGAGCCGACAGCTTCGAGAGTCCAGTTCATCCTATGCCCGGAGGCGGTGGTATACCACCGGTGGTTCAAGATGCTCTCGTACAACAGCATCATCATCAGAGACACTCCCAGAGCGACGATGACAGCGGATGCGCATTGGAAGAGTACACCTGGGTACCACCAGGACTCAGGCCTGATCAGGTGAGCTTTGAATTCCGTTCAGGTATAAATAACTGCGCATGCGTGCGGAATTTCAACGATCTCGTGGGAAGGAATACTGTCTATTTCGCGTATATATATACCTGCAATCGGATTATCATAATGCTAAACGCTCTGATATATTATAGCGTGTGCTGATTAAAATTGCTTTGGAAAAGGGAAACTCCTACTCGGCTCTGTTATTATATACACTGCGCACACGTGTGGTATATTTTTATATATTACAAATAACGCCGTAATAGCAGTGCTCGCGAGCAAATATTATCGCGGGCTGACGCGGAGAGTTGGTAGTAGCACGAAAAACACGAGTGTATAAGCGAAGAAACACACCTGTCAAGCCTGCTGCTGCTGCTGCTGCTGCTGCCCACACGAGTCTCTCTCTCCCGGCGATGTCCCGACATTTGAGAGCTGCCGCGAGTGGCAGGCGTCGAATTTACATGAAAGGGAAGTGCTACTTCGTCCGTTGCTTGGTTAGGTGTACTTGAGAGAGAGAGAGAGAGAAGGACGTGTTGGGATGAGGTAAAAAAATAATGTGACAGTTTGTGCTGCTAGGATTTTCGATATACTTATGTTTTTCAAATTTGTAGTAACGAGAGATTTATTTTCTCACGGACTACTTTTATATACTTATACGTGCCATATGGGTAGTATACACGAGCAATCGAAAAACGTCGGTTTTCGCAAACGCACATACTATACGGAACTCGCAAACCCTCTTTCAGATATACCCTTTTCTTCCTGGCACCTGCGGCGCAGTTCTCCGCGTTATATACTCTCAAGCTATACTCTATATAGAGAGAGAGAGTCTCATGCACTGCACCGGAAGACTCGAGGCTTCTTCTCGCCATAAGTTATTGTGTCCTTTCGCGTATATGTATACGTTATATATACGCAGAGTAGCTTATTAGATAACGTTATATGATTTCTTTGTGCTTCCGCTCGGTTATACTATACTCTGATGAATAATCTGAGTTATCAATTGTCTTCTCTCTCTATACGCGTTAACGATACCGGTCTGCTTAAACGGCTATATATAAATAGGTATCATTGATTGCAAATATTTCGCGAATAATATCAAGGTTTTTTTCTGTCGGTGGACAAATCGCTTCTTTCAGTTCGTACTACACGAGATTCTGTTTAATTGAGAAATAAAAACAACAGCATAATTCAAACAATTTGTTCACCTCGATAAAGCTTTATTACTGCAGGCACAGTTAGTTTAAAAGCCTCAATTGTCAAACAAAAATTGGCAGCAATAATACCCAATAACCGATATAACGAATATACCATAATATATCGATCATCATACCGATCGAATCATAAACGCTCGTTTTCTTACAGGTCCACCTGTACTTCAGCGGTCTACCAGAGGACAAGATCCCGTACGTGGGTAGCGCAGGCGAACGCGAGCGTGTTCGCCAGCTGCTACAGCAACTACCGCCCCACGACAACGAGGCTCGCTACTGCAGTGGATTAAGCGAGGAGGAGAAGCGCGAGCTTCGCGTCTTTGCCGGACAGCGGAAGCGAGAGGCTCTAGGCCGGGGTCAGGCCAGTCAGGTACGGTATTCTTCTTCTTTCTATTTTTCTTTCATCCCCTGCAGGCTCATTGTGCGCAGTTTTCTTCTTCTTTTTTTTTTTTGCCTAACTCTATCTCGTTACGCTCCGACGAGCAGCTGATCGAGACTGATAGGCCGCACGAAGTGTTCCGTTCTTGTTGTTGGATAATATTAGTCGGACTATACTATACACTCGCTGATTTTTATCTGGAATTTTTTCTTGTAATTTAATTTCATCTCTACGGACTAGTGTGATAATTAGCAATTCAAATCGCGTGTCGAACTCCGCGGCTACCGTGTGGAATTTTAAATAGACAGATATTCTTTCGAGTCCGTCAATTCAATTTGTGTGTGTATACCGAACTTTATTGTACAAGATTCAACTATCCAGACTTTCTTTGAAGATGCAAAGTTACGATAAGCTTTGATGCGCCCCAGCGGAAAGATGAGAAGCAGCAGTAGTCTGTACATTATATATACAACAGAAGCGGATTCCTCTGTGAAGTAGATATATGTATATATATACAAAAACCTCAAAACCGCGAACGCGCTTTTAAAAGCGAGCATCTCGGCGCAATACGGGAATAAATTTCCCAGACCTGCGGTCTATACGCGCGCGGACGTATACGTACATACCGCAAGCCTTTTCTAAAAAGTATCTACTCCCTTCGAGATAGAGAGAGAGAGAAAAAAAAGAATCGATCGATCCATCGGCGATTGAGCCACTCGACAACTTCTTCAGCTCTCTCTCTGTGCATAATGAGAAAAATCCGCTTTTGGCGAGGAGCCTCGCGTTTATGGCTCTATCTATCTTTCGCAGCAAAAAAAGAATAATAATACAATCTTTTTGTTTTCAACGCATAAATAGGTGGAACGAGCTCACGGAAGCGGTTGTCGCGAATGCGGCCGAACGATCGGTCAGGGTGAAATCGCAGTCGGTGCAAGTCGAGCAGGTCAAGCTGCCTTGTGGCATCCGGCCTGTTTCGTCTGTTGTATCTGCCACCAGCTACTGGTCGATCTCATCTACTTCTGGAGGGACGGACGGCTGTACTGCGGAAGACATCACGCCGAGACTCTGAAACCAAGATGCTGTGCCTGCGACGAAATCATACTCGCAGACGAGTGCACAGAAGCCGAGGGAAGAGCTTGGCATATGAGGCATTTCGCCTGTCTCGAATGCGACAGACAGGTATACCGTCATTTTTTTTTTGTAAACAACAAAGCTTGTTTACATAGTAGAGAAAAGTAGCCGCGATTCTGCGCAACTTCGTAAAACTCATGTCATATTCAATCGAGTGAATTTGCCTAAGCACTTTTTACTCCTCGTCGTCATGTAAAACAGAGAGTCTTCCTCGAACTCCAAGGCGTCTAAATAAAGACGCGGGGAATTCAAGATTCGCGCAGGAGTTGTCAAGAGATGTTATATTTTTTGTTCAAACAGGCGTCGTCCATCGCGATTAGCTCGTCCGAGACTTTTTCTCCTCTCGACTCTATACGATCGGACGACGTGCGTTTGACATTTCGATTGATTCTTACCGTCTTTGGAGATTACGCAAGCGACGACGGGATTGATTGTCGGAGGATGAGAAAAAAAATACACACACAGTGATGGCAGGAATTTATTGGGTTTACGCGATTGGAATTTTAGTCTAGGGTTTGAGAGACACTTGATGTCAAAGGAAATCAAGTCGTCGTCCGGATTCAGACTTATATAGAGAACGAAAAACCGTAACTCTCGCCGCATTATCACACCTAACTGTATATCTATATGTATCCCACACGCGCAGATTTATCTTCGAAAAATAAAAGTATGCATATACCATCTAATCGCAGAGGAAAAAAAGAATCCGGTCCATTAACCCGGCTAAAAAATTTAATTGCTCCTTATCGACCATCCACTCTCGGCATCTCTCACAGATCTATCTCATCGGATTCCCGTTTTCCGCGACCGAATGCATCTCTCGATCCCACGTATATATACATGTATATAATACGGATCGAAAGAGTATAGCGAGAGAGAGAGAAGAGATCACCGCGCCTTTACAGCTCGCCGCTCGGCGATCTTTATCTGGCCGGTGATTTACGATTCTTTTGCCTCCTTTTTTCCCCGACGTCAGTCCGCGCACCACGACTGTCCCCGACACTTTTGCACGACTCTTATTATATGATGGATCGCCGATTTCGAGTAAGGACTCAATTATTGAATCCGCTCCAAATTGAGCAGTCATTTTCGTTTCTTCTTTCTTTTTTACGTTTCGTCCTCGCCATATATGTATAAAAATAAATTAAATTCCAGCTGGGCGGCCAGAGGTACGTGATGCGGGACGGTCGTCCTTACTGCCTGCACTGTTTCGACGCGTCTTTCGCCGAGTACTGCGACAGCTGTAGCGAACCTATCGGTGTGGACCAGGGCCAGATGTCGCACGAGGGTCAACACTGGCACGCCAACGAGTGTTGCTTCTGCTGTGCTACCTGCAGGACGTCATTGCTGGGTAGACCATTTCTACCCAGGAGAGGAGCCATTTACTGCAGTATCGCATGCAGTAAGGGAGAACCACCGACGACTCCTAGTGACTCGTCCGCTGGAGCTGCTCCTGCGCCGCCTTCTTTCAGGTGAGGATCTAAGTGTATATGTTTATGTAAAGATCGAGATAATTGCGGAGAGCGGTTTTGAATTCATGATTTTTCCCGCCTACCTGAATCTTGATATGTATCTATATATGCGATCGCTGTATCCGCCGATCGACATCGGAAAATAAATCTAATACGTATGTCTGTCGCAGGATGTCGAAGAGACACGGGACGTCGCGAACTGCGAGCGATGGCTCGGGTTCACCTCGACACGGAATCGGTTCACCCAGAAACTCGCCGAGGATGTCCAGGAAGCAGCAGCAGCACTCGCCCTACAGACAACAGCAGAATCACCTGCAGCAGCAGCAGCAGCAGACGTCGGTCTCGTTAACGGGGACACCGACTCACGTGCCCTCACCTCCAGCCTCGACGACCGGAGATCTTACCGGAGAGAACGGATCGAGGTCCGGTGGGCTGGATCGCGTGCTCCTCGAGAGGAATCTCGAAAGGCTGCTTCAGGAGAGAGGAGGCCAGGCCGAGGAGTCCGCCTCGGAGCTTGGAAGGTTCGTTGGAACATTCCCGGCGTTCCGTGTATATGCTTAATTTTCTTTTGTGCTTCTTTTTTCAAACTGCATGAAGAATGGTCGATTATAAGAATGTCGATTTATTTTCGCAGGCTAATGCAAGCGAGGGACAGGGAACCTTTGCGCTGCATCCCAGGCTCGGCGAGTCCCTCCCACGCCTCGAGCATGCCGGAGCTTCCGAACATTCTACCGGGACCACTGTCCTCGACCGGAGGCTGCGGTAGCATCGTCACGACAGCTGCGACCTCGCCGTCGACCTGCGTTCCCGAGTCACCCGTGACGGAGGACGGCGGTGCCACAGCCTTACCCGCATCCTCATCGAGCTCGGTCTCACCGTCGACGCCTCCCGAGGAGAAACCCTCTCCTCCGCCACCGGCCCCTGGACCGTCTCATCACGAACCCGTCACACCCAGCTCGAGACGAGTGCGCTTCCAGGGCGACGACTTGGTCGACGAACCCTCTACGTCGGCCGGACCCTCGAGAATGAGAGGCAGGAGGTCTCCGCCGTCGCCGTGTCATTCCGGCAGGAGACATCACAACGTGCCCAGGTCCAGGAGCTTGCAGTCCGACGACATGCCTGGTTGCTCTTCTTGGGGTAAGTTCATCATGACCTCCCTATTGAAAATATATACCTGGATATCCAGCTGGATTTTACATGTGGATGATCTATACACTGAGAGAAAAGAATCCTTGGCTCAAAGTCGCCGCGTCTTAATAATTAGTATCCTGAGTAAATATAATAG
>UCOJ01001561.1:0-26805 GCA_900474305.1 Cecidostiba fungosa
ATTTGTATAACAATGATCAAAATTATAAGACAAAATTATAATGTTCAAATTTGAATGTCCAAATTTTAAAACCCAAATTGTAATGCCAAAATTATAAGACTCAAATTATAATAAGGCCCAATTTACAAGGCCTAAATTGTAATGTTCAAATTTTAATGCATAAATTCTAAAATCCAAATTCCAATGCCAAAATTATAAGGCTCAATTTATAAGGCCCAAATTGTAAGGCCAAAATTATAAGGCATAATGTATAAGGCCCACTTTACAATACCCGAAGTATTATAAGGCCCAAATTATAAGACACAAAGTATTATGAGGCGCAAATATTTCAGGCCCAATTTATAAGGCCCAATTTATAAGATCCAACTTATAAGGCCCAAATTAGAAGGCTCCATGTACAAGTCCCACTTCAGAGGCCTAGGTTAATTCACATAAGTCACGTTTCACAGTAGTAAACAGTGTCAAATTTAAGTACAGAAAAAATATACGATGAACAAGAAAAATAATATCAAAAAGTGTCTTGTTATGGTTGAACAGCGGTGCAGTAGTCACAGACATAAAACGCAATAATACTTGCTTGCTACATATACCATAATAACCTTATGTAATATATTTTTTTACTCTTAAGAGAAATTATTTTTAGGCTAGAGAGAAGATGTGTTTAGATAGATGTTTTTAGGCTAGAGAGAATATAATCTGATATATGATATTAAATAGTAGGCCAGACGATTTTCGCTTATCTAAGCAAACACAATTTCCTATGAAATTTTTCCGTTGATTGAATTCCGATGAACTCATTGCCCTCAATCACTAAAATGTTAAAGACCAGAGAAAATACGAAAATATGCCTCGAAGCATTGTTCGCGCGCTCAGCACTATAACGAATATCAAACGATCGTTAAACAAACATTGAAGAGTGCTGTCTTGTAGAGGGGACGGTCTTTACAGTCTGTATTCAAAAATTGATAATCGTAGAACAGTGTAACATTCCTCAAAAGAGAATCATCTTTTTTTTTTCGCTTATCGAGCAACAGAGGTTGCAAGTTTTTCGTGTAACCTAAAAGTCATCTAGATGGTCGGAAAGTCCGATGCAATCCTTACGAAATGCCAAGAGTCTAATTAGTTTCGCATTCTTTGTCATTCGCCCGGGTCCTCCCATTTCGCCTCCTCGGCTATTCGATCGAAACAGTCGGACAGGAACATGTACTGAAAAAGTAATAACGAGATATTGCCATCTTCTAAAAAAAAGTAATAGATCTGGATAGAGTACACGGATAAAGAGACTCACATAGGGCGTGAAGACTTTCAACCAGCGCGGCGGACGATTGTCCGTGCGTGTGTACTGGAAGCAGAAGGCCATTCCCTCGTCGTCGACCTCCCAGCGGGTAATGGTGTTCCACTGGAACTCCACTACCTGAGATTCTAGCGTGCCGTCTTCCTTGGCAGCGTGAAGCTTGAACGCCGACATACCCACAGCCGCTACCACATGGCCTTCCTTCTTCGAGTCGCACGGGCAGTGCGGGAATACTATGTCGCCGTAGCCACTCAGCTCTCGGGCTAACTTTAGGTACTAAACAAGAAGTGATTCAAGTCATTAGTCGTCCGTACGTTTTCGATAATTTTGTAAAAATAAAAGATGGCAGGTACCTCGTGCTTTCTAGACGCATCTTGCAAAGCCTTGAGTTGGTAGAGCCTCTCGCCGGCGGTGATGTGGCCTCGGTTAACTTCGTCGACAGTCTGCCAGAAGATCCACGTGAGCGCCTGCTCGCTGAGAGGCCTCGAGATGTTGAAGAGCCATCGCCGGATCGATAGACAGGTGGCACTCGCCGTCGAGTAGTTCTGAATGTACAGTGTGTGCGGGTGCTCATGGGGTTGCAGCTTCCTCTCTAAAAGCAGAATTTTTACATGGGAGATGAAATACGCCTCTCAAGGGTTCATTATTCCGGTTCGCTGCTTCATGTTTTTCAAGGTTTTTATCACACAATCGTGAATCTTTTTAAACTAATAAGCTGCTGAAAAATATCGTTAGACATAGCTTCGAATACATTAAAAATATTTGCATCATAGTTGTTCTTGCGATAAAAGTTATTCTCGTTCGACAAACATACAGCTTTGAACAGAGAGCAGTAAAACAAAAACGCCTAATGTTATCCAATCTCTAATCAGCCCGATAAGCCGACGAGACAATCTTAACGCCATGCAATAAATTACAAACCGATCAACCCAATAGAAGCCCTCGTATCTCCTTAGCTCAAACAAAGATAAGGGAGGAAACAAAGAGACTCACCGAAATTGTACTCGACGATCTCGAAGAGATAAAAGTACTTTGAAGTCTCGGTATCGAGGCCAACACGGCAACAGACTGCCTCGTAGACGTCCTTGGCCGACGCGGCCTTGGGCACCGTCACAGTGACGACCTCTCGATCGGGTAAGAGAACCTTCAGGTCGACGGCCGGCCCTTGGTCGCCGTCCTCCTCTAGTCGGTCCGTAAGGAACTCTTGCATCGCATCGCTTTCAGCGATGACTCGCACCGCGCAGACTTTTTCTAGATACTGTTCCAGACCTCGCCGCCTTGCGTCCAGCTGCTGCTCGCTTAGCCTGTTATTACAAACGTCGTCATTATTATCATCATCCAGACTATAAAATACCTTTCTCTAACTGCGAGTGAACTAAGAATCAAACTTACTGGAAGGGCCATTTTCCAGGCAGCTTGGGAAAGTTGAATCCTATAAACTCCTTCTTCAGCGCCAGATGCAACGCAGCGAATTCACGATAGCGTCTGGAGCACAGGTGTCGACCTGCCATGTGCACGTTGAAGACGACGTAACGTTCATGCTTACGTTCTCGCACGTGATAATCCGGTACACTAATCGGTAGGGACCTCTTCTCGCTGTAGTCCACCGAGGCGTAACTGGAAATTTATAAATAAATAAATGGGTCGTTTGAACCGGCTTTATCTGATTGTTTATCACGAGGAAAGTTTTCCAAGCGTCGACAAGTTGTTTGTTTGTCAGTGGAAAAAAAATTACAATTATTTAAATACAATATATGACGTATACCTCAGGTCTTCACATGGTTCCAGTCTTTCCGCCTCCTGGGGCGTCACCGAGATCACAGTAAGAGTCAGAACGTCGCCACCTGACTTTATCAGGTCTACCACCTGCTTGTGAGTCGCTCCTTCGACGTTTACGTTGTTCCTGAAACAATTGAACTGTCGTTAATAAAATATGCATAGACTATCGATCGATACAAATCAATATGGGGATACCTCTGAGGAAGGCTTCGGTACTTTCTGTGTGTGTCACCGGCGAAAAAATCGGACTGCACGGCAGTCATGTAGCAAGTCAACATTTTGGATTCTCAACGGAATTTTTAGCGAGAGAGAAAATAACCGATATTGAGCAAGCGGACAGAGTCAGGGGCTATCACATAACGACGACACACTCGAAAACAAGACCGTCTACTTCACTGACGTATAAAATACCGAACTGATCGATATACAACCTTTGAATTATAACCAGAAAAAAATAAAAATAAACCTAATCTCACACCAGGACACGATAGCATCGGACTATAAACAAAAAAAAGAAAAGAAAGAAAGAAACTCAGAGATGATTGGCGTCGACTAGTGGCTGTAGAGATTATACGAGTTCCTTAGCCTCCAGTATGAAAGTGAAGTGAACCAAGTGTGTGTATATATATATCTCGCTACGGCGTCGCTCTTAGATTCCGCGAGTGAAAGGTGTAGACTATAAAACGAGTCGATTGGTCAAAACGACGACTCTTGTTATATATATGTATATATACCAGCTGTGCTGTAGATTTTCGATTATATATTCGCGGCGGTTTGAGGAGACGAAAGAGACTAAGAGACGCCGAGCAAAGACCGAAGCATTTATGCGAGAAATTGGGGCCAAGCTATACCGGCTCTTTTGATAGATGTCATTATCGGAGTTCGATAAGAGCTGTATATTATTGCGTGATCGAGGAAAGAAAAAAAAATCAAAACACACTGATGTGTGTGTTAGTTATAGAAAGTATTGTTGCAATTGAGGAGAGACAAGTGGTGACAGATAGTTGCAGTTTTTATTTTACTTGTCGAAATTGATACTTTCTAATTAATGCTCTAATAAGAATTGAAATGCAATAATTTCACTTTCCAATTAAATTCAAAATCGAGCGATACAGATTGAATTAAAATATTTCAAAATTGAAATGAGAAAGAAATTTTTTTCGATATTTCGGTTACAGAGATTACACTCTGTTATTTATACTCCTAAAACGAGGTTGAGTACACCTAAATATAAATCAGCGATAACTCTCCCATAAATCTTTCATCTGAAAAGCGAACGAAGAATACGATAGAGATTTCCCCTGAAAAGTCACGATTACAAAACCGCTAAATTATACTCTAGCATCGACTTCAAAAACAGCAAAATCACATCCTTTCGAGCTAACTCTCAATAAAAAAAAAACACAACTTCTCTTATAACCCGATTGTCAATCGCACACGATGTTCTGCGACATGTCACACTCTCGTTACAACGAGAGACACAGATAAAGCCACTCGAATCATCGAACCGGTTGCTATATTTATACGAAAAGCTGTATTTGAAAGTCACTTTAATAATAAATTAACAACCGAGAATTCGCTATCGAAAGTGTATATACGAGCGTGTGTTTATATAGATTGCAAAAAAAAAAAAATATGTTCTGCTGCGGTTCTCTGCAGTTCCTGAATGTGATGTAACAGCATTGACAATATCGTCATTAATTTGATAATTAACTCTCGGGGAAATACTCAGAACTTGATAAGACTCACACAGAGAATAATACCGCGAAAATTCAAGCGTCTTATTTCCGCAAAAAGTTCAAGCATATAAACAAAGCGCCTCTTTTTGCAGTGTAAAATAAACGAACAAAAAGAGAGTATATAGTTATACATTATCGAGTCACTATCCAAACACACAACGCAACAATCGAATCAGCCTCTACAAATATACACACACAGCAGAGTGTATATATATCTATGATGAGAGAAGTGAGCAGTTAAAGTGCACAATCGACAGCTATTTAGCGAGGCGTGATAACACACACAGCCGGCCTTGACCGACACGAGAAAATCTGTCGCGCGACACAAAGTCTCTCGTACTTGGCCGAAGCCCTACACGAGCCCACGGAAAAACCTTGCTTACGTCTGTTGTTATGATCTTTTTTTTCGTTCGCATCCGATTATAATATACGTTTTCCGGAATTTCCTTATGAAAATACTTCTCTGTCTGTCGAGGAAAAGTATTTCGTTTCTCAGAATCGATGTTGCACTATATTGGAGCATTTACAATCGCGTGACAAAAAAAAGTGTCTTTGTTGACATTCCGCGTTAGTCATGCGAAAAATCAGGAGAGAACACGGTGTCAACGACCCTTAATTGCTTCGAAAGCTCGAGTAGTAAGTAATTGGAGCTGACCGTCGTTGCAGCAGTTTTCGATGGTGTATTATCCTTATCGCCATACGTTCTATATACATACATATGCAAACGCGTTAAGAGAGGAAGGAACGAATGACATTATATGCGATAAGGTGGCCAGAACACGTGTCCGATAATCAAGGGCGAATCCGAGCCGGATCAATAAGTCGTTCTCGAGACTTTCGTATACTACAATAATACGTTATTATACAGCTCTTTCTCTGTGAAACATCATTGACTATTCAACTCGCTACGGATCTTCTTAAACACAATATACGTAACTATACGTAGGAAATGAACGTCGCGTGCATTCAGGACGATTAATATCGCGACTCCGGAGAATAAAGAGCATCGCGCAGCGCCGCGCTGCTGACGTAAATTCCGCGCATAATATATAATGCCCGACGAGTTTTCGGACAATATAACACGTGCATATCATCTATACTACCAGTCTCAGCTTATCTATGCGTGACATAACTCGATCTCCTGCGTTGATTAGTATATATACGTTCAATTAAAGAGACAGCTCTAAATCGAGTTTTTATTAGCAAAGGTGCGAATTTCAGCGAAGGTCAACGGAACCGCATAACACAATGGCCGAGAGAGAGAGAGTCTCGTCTATGTGCGCACATCAGAGAGTGAATGAGAGAGAGAGTGCGAGCCCGGGCGGACGAGATGGCGGATATGAAATCGCGGGGATGCGCTACACGTGCGGCCTATCGATCCGTAGGTGTCGTCGGAGGGACTCTGCCCTCGCACTTGAGACTGTGTGTGTATATATAGGGGGCGAAAAAGAGCCGCGGAATTTTATCGATTCTCCCGAGAGAGAGAGAGAGAGAGAGAGAGAGAGAGAGAGATGCGGGGGCGTATATAAGGGCCACGTGATTGACGGACAGCAGCAGCAGCAGCATCGTCGTCGTGTCCCTATGCACAAACTAATACAGAGAGTTTGCGATGGCGGAGGAGAGAGTAGGTGTATATAAGAGAGCGCGCCGTCAGCTGACTCTCGCGAGCACTTCTCGAAGCTTCTCTAGGGCGCAGGTAAGAAGAGTATGTAGGTATATGTATATACTTACACCTCGAGGATACGATCGCCCTTGCGAACACCGGCCTTCTCGGCAGCGCCGTGTGAAAGGACGGCGCTTACGTGCTGCAGAGGCGCGTAGAGCTCGCCGTTGATGCTGCGCAGCTGGCCACCCTCGGACACCTGGCCGCGCACGTTGAACCCGAAGCCGGTCTCGGTCTTGTAGATGGTTACGCAGCGGGGACCTTGATGCTGCTGCTGCTGCTGCTGTTTCGAGTCTTGACTACTGGCTCCATGTTGGCTCATCGAAGCGCTCGACGGATTTAGCCGTCCGTTGTTACCCGCGTTCCCGACCATCGCCGTCACCGTTGCGTTCATACCGCTACTAGACGACGACGACGGTATTGAGACACTATTCAACTCTTGGATTCACTAGTAACTATTAGACTCCGACGAGTTTGACGTACACTGCTGTTTGTTGGAAGAGAGAGAGAGAGAGAGGAAAAAACGACACAGCTATAGAGCCGCTGCGGAGCTCTCGGGCACGAACTGTGTGCCGCCGCCACCACCTTGCTACTAATACCAACGAAGATATAGACCTCGATATAGAAGCGCAAAGCCCCATCCAAAAGTGCGAGGCACTTCGAGAGCGCCAAGTATATATTATACTGTGTTCTGTCGGTATCTGAGAGATAATAACGCTTGGTCGATAACATACCGGTCATATCTGTGACATTGATTATTGCTGTATGCAAAACGATAAGAAAACGCATTGCAAACATGATATTATCATTAATGATAAATATAAAAACAAACAAAGAACAAAGTATATTTAATAATAGAGATGTATCGACCAAGAAGTACTCTGCTCTTATCAAATACCGACTGACGGTAGAGATTGTGGCGACATCTCCGGACGAGGTCTGGGTGCGAACGTGCAAAGCAGTCGACGTCGCGGTATTATCCCTTTTAGTAATTTGTTTTTATATTTTTGTCCATTAGGATTATTTTCTAATCAAAAAACTTACTTTTACTTTGTGTTAATGTATATACCGAGAGATGGAGGGCAGGAACCAGGAAGAGAGGAAGAATTCAAATCGGCTTAGTGTTGGCGGGCGCCAGCAGAGGACAGCACCAGCCGGGGGTTCTCGCGCCGCGGTTCTCACGCATCATCAGTGGCTAGCAGACGAAAAATCCCGTTTCCTCTGCTGTATACTCTAACCTCCATAAACGTAAGCAAAGCAGTCGAGTCTCTGGTAGACGTCACACCTGGAGGAAAGAGAGTTATGAATGATTATAGCAGGAGTTTTTAATAATGTCGTCGGATAAGTTTCTCGATCTGGACATCAGGAAGCTGTTCGAGGAGCACGGAATCAAGGACATCGAGTTGATACAGAAGCAGATTCAACATGAGAGCGACAGGAAGAAAATCGAGCTGCGGACCCTGGTGGGGTAGGTGTCATTTCTTGGATAGTTTTTCTTCTGGAATTCGGGTGATAAGTATATTTTATATTGAGAGCGGGATCGTGTTTTAGGGAGAGGTACAGGGACCTTATCCAGGCTGCCGATTCGATAGCTCAGATGAAGCAGACCTCGGAGTCTGTCGTCACCAAGATTGTCAACATTGAGAAGACCTTTCACTATCTGCAGCAAAAGTACCTGATCGGGTTCAAGATGGACACGGAACACGTAAATCCACAGAGGTATTGGATTCTTATTATCTCACTGGTATTAGTAGTTGGGTAATGTAATACAAGTAAATGTTTGCTAGGGCTCCCAATCAGATCTCGGACTCGGTGGTGATGCAGATAAAGATTCTAATGGATATTCCAGAGCAGATCTGGTCAGCGATAGACTCGAAAGATTTTCTGCTGGCAACTCAGCTATTTTTGTTGGCTCAGCATATTAATTATAGCTTGAAATTTGAAATTGGTGATGCCAATCTAGCCAGCAGGTATCCCATAGTCTCTAAACAGTGGGGCATCATTAACCAGTTCAAGAGCTTGATATTTAACTTTTGCAATGATGCTTTGCAGTCTGTGCACCTATCAAAAGAGGTAAAGCTTGAAAGTTAGTTCATCCTTTCATCCAATGATTTTGAAATTATTAACTAATGACTCGATTATTTTTCAGCTTGCAGCAAACTGTCTTGCAGCTTTAGTATTACTGGATAGATTAAACTCAGCTGATCTATTGAATAGACTGATATCTTTAAGAAGTCAGACGATACAATCCATTGTTATTTCAGAAAGTGATCTTAGCGTAAAGAATAAAATAAAGTTGTGTTTAAATGTTCTGATGGAGACCATTCCACTTATAAGTAGTTGTTTCATAAGTAAGTAGTACACAACGATTAAATTAAAAGTTTTTAAATTATCAAAGTGCACAACAGTTAATTTTTACTCTACAGAATACAAAGATAGTCAGGATGGCTTGGTTTCAATGTACATAAACGAAATTAAAGACAGAAATGCTTTTCTCATGTTGTCACAATTGGATTTGGAAGAAGAATTAATAAATAAATTTCTTCCTCTGGTTGCAAAAAATCACAAACCATTTGTACAACACGAACTGAAAAAACTTCCATTAGCTAATGTACAAGAGAGTGTAAATGCGTGGTTTAACTGGGTTAAGCAGTTAGCAACGGTAGAAGTTACAAAGTTACTTAATTTAATAACATCTGTAAAAGGAATCTACAGTATAAGGGAAGAGTGTCTTGCTGTAGAGATACCTGAAAACTGGGATTCAACTTGGGATGCTTTTTCTCTGCCAAGTGTGAATTTCTGGACCGAATTCTTTCAGCCATTATTAACCGAAAGAGTTAAAGGTAATTAAAAAAGAGTTAAAATCGAGATTTTCTTTTTAAATAGTAGTAATTAAGAAAATTGCTTTACGTTTGTAGGTATCCTAAGTAATAAACTGGACGTTTGCTTGGTGAATTTGAAAAAGGATGTCTCAGAATTACTCGGTAAAGTATCGTTTGAAACAACTCAATACCCAGAGAGTGATTTACGATGGTTCGTTTGGAAAGATTCACCCGAAGACATTCCTCAAAAATTAATGGAAGGCGGAACTTCAGATAGTAAACGACCTCTACTTCTAAAAGCCAGAGCTTTCTCACCAAACGTAGTTAAACTATGCGAAAATTTCGAAAATAATTTATCAGAGGTCTTGTTACATTTGAAACAGTATTTGTACGAGTTGGAACAAACTTCAGCGATGAAGGACGACTTACTCGCCAGCGATATTTATTTAACTTCTAACAAATTTTGCGATCGCAGCGAAATCCAAGAATATTTACAATCCGTCAGTGGAAAGCTCATAGACGAATTTGTCGTCTTCGTGAAGAACGAATGTATAATCGAGAATCCGAAATCCGGACGACAGGAGGTCAACGCCATCGTAACCGCGAGGTTCCTTCAAGCTATTCCATCGATGTGCACGAATTTCAAGGAGTGCTTCACAATTTCCCGGCCGACCGGCATAACGTTGACGAACATGAAGTGGCAAGAAGTCTGTGATAAACTGAAACAGGAAAGTACTTTCGTGTGGTCCGTCTGGGCCAAGTGTTTCACCAAAGTCATTTATTACAATCGCAACAAGTATTTGATTAAAGAGACGACTGACGAGTTACGTAATCACACGATCATAACCGATTGGGAGAAAGTTATGATCGAGGAGGAAGCTGAAGAGGGAAAGAGAATAAACTCGGAGATCTTGGTTCCTTATCAGCCAGCGGTACACTTGCAAAAGTTCTTGGCGTTTATTTGTCAGGATCTGAACAAAGTTATACCTCACACTATACCCAAGTAAGTCTCAACTTTACTGTTATTCTAATTGAACATGCATTTATTAGCGAGTATACTTAATGCTACTTTTCGTTATTGCAGATGTATTTTAAACGAGTTGATCAACAATGTCGCTGTAGAATTGTTCAATTACTATTACAGCCTTTCCACGAGCTTGGACATCAGGCAAAAGCAGGCGATCCAAATATTATTCGACGTCAAATACATCAGTCTACTGATGGTCCCTCGGGATAACAAGCTCCTGGTCGAACAGTCGAATAGAGTGTGCAATAGTGTCATCTCCAAGATCGATCCGTTCGATTTCGACGTCTTCTATCCATTCATCAATACCAACGTCAAAAAGGGCGTGCAGAGATCTTTGGTAAATACTCAAAGCTGTTAGCAAAGATTAAAAAGTAATTGTACGTTACTTTAATCGATGGAACTTTCAGTTGATCTTCGGTAACTTGGTGCCGCACATGGAGCAACTGCATTCCGTGCTAGGCGCGCGAATAGAGCACAGCGACGGCTTCAAATCCATCAAGGATCCTCCCGGCGTGCTGGCACTCTGCTCGGGTACACCTTGGTTCCCGCCGCTCGCCGTCACTGCTCCCACCAAGAGCTTACCCGTCGTTCAACTCCCAGTCCCGGAGAAGCCACAGGTAATTTACATCCTAAGATGGTTATACTACACACCATATACTAGACTTAAAAAGACACGTGAATAACGAGAAGAATTAGATATTACTGAGTACGTGTGTTTCTTAGACACAGCTGGACCTATTTTTCGCTTCGTTTTAGATGAGTTGGTAAGACACATACACAGTGTTGCGTGCGGTTTGCTGCATGAGTGACTAAAATAAAGCTCGTTTGTCTTTTCGATTTTCAGCTTCGACAACTAACACAAAACCCCAAGCCGCATCTCTCTGTCTCTCTCGAATAAGCTCGTAACCGAATTTCATTTTCTTTACAGCAGCGGAGGAAGCAGCATCCGAGCAAGGAGCACACGCGGAACGACTCGACGGGCTCGACGATAAAATCCGGTGCAGCCGCTTTCTTCGGCGCCATGGGCAGCGACTGGTTCAGCACGAGCTAGTCGCAATATCTTCTATTATGATACTCCCCCGTCCGAAAACGAAATTTTGTACCATACCGAAGAAAATTTGTACATAGAGCGACAATAAAAATTCGTTTGTAAAAAGGACGAAGCCGAGAGAGACGATGTTATTTAGCGCGGCATGAAAAATGCATGAACGTAAATTCCCGCGGTGTATGCGTCGTAAAACACGCGGCTGCTAAATAAAAGCGTAAAAATAAATAGGGAGAGATTTACGCACTTGATACTTCGGCGAGATTTTTCAAAGAAATTTAGAAAGCTCCTCGTGCGTGCGAAAACTTATACGCGATAAAACGTCCATTAGTCGCGTAGCCGTATAGCGCGGCCTTTAAGTGGCCGTAAATCCTTCAGTTTGCCAATAGGCGAGAAAAGTACAGCGGCAACGCGATGTAACGACTCTCTCTCTCGCCGCGTGTCATAATGGCTTTTATCTTCGATTGTCTCGTAAAAGAACTGTCTGGAGCGATTCATTATACTATCTCTCTCTCGAATCCGCGTAAACTCGCGTCAAACAGCGCACTCGTTATAGTTAAATACATCATTCAAAGTTGCGACTAATTAACTCGAGCAAACTCATCTTGCACTTTTCGTTGAACTTGGAGCAGTCGGCTGTGTTTTCCGCTTCCTCGAATTCGACATCCAGCTGTTCTTCTCGCCGAGACGACGACGGCCTGGAAAAGCAACGTCACAAATTTTTCGAAAAGTCTCTTTGAATGCGCTGAGGCCGACGATCGATCGCATTGTTTGAATTGAAAACGCGAAAACTATACGCAGCGTGCGCGCGAATGTTTGATCCGACGCGGAAAGCGTCGCGCGCTGATTGTACTTTATAAAGGTCTCTCGCCGAGTGAGAGAACGAAAAACCGATTGTGTTTTGCCGTTACCTGAATATCAAAACGCGCTGCTATGATGCCATTCAATATTTTTCGTCATCCTTGCACATCGAATTGCGAAACCCCGACAGTGTTTGTTTCGGTTATCATTTTCGCGTGAAACTCGTCGAAACTGAACAGAGTCGACAAAGCGATTACAGAGATTACACAGACATTTAAAATCGATATCAGCAAAGCCAAAAAAAATATAAATAAATAAATTAGCGCAATTCGTTAAGGAAATATACGGGTTAATATATGTATGATAAGTTATAGAATGCGTTTAATCAGAGATGGGATGTTTGACTTACGTAAATATTATGCGGGTAATATCGCCGACGAGTCCGCTGAGGCCAAATGGAAATCTCGTGGATTCGCATATTGTGCGCAGTAGACACGCCCTTCCTGGATATCCGTTACTGAAAACATCATTCATCTTCAGTGGCTTAATCGCGCCGCGGGATATATAAAGGGAAACGTAAACCCTCGCGCGCGCGCAGGCTTTTCTCTGATTATTCCAAACGACCTTTATTTGCATCTTTTTCATTAAGCAGATGATATCTGTATATTGATGGGCTAATTACGATCCGGATAAGTTTGATCGAGAATCAAGTTTTTGTTGTATTCAACTCTATAAAAGTATCAGCGTTCCATAAACAATTATTCATTTGAGTAAAAGCCTGATTTACATTTTACAAATTTACAGCTAATTCAACAATCGCCGACGAAAACAAAGCAGTAAAATAAATAAAAAAAGGAAGAAGAAGAAGAAGAAGAAACCTCTCGAGTCTGCTCTGCAGAACGTCGTAAAGCATTCGCCTGTCGAGGCTTCGCTTCCTACAGCAGCTTGATGCCTCACTCCCCTCTTGGAAGAGCGACAGCGGGACTGCGCTATCGTTTATGGTCGGTATCCCGTAGTTGGCCTCGAAGTACCAGGAGACAGAAATCGACTTGTCGGGTATATCGATGGGAATAGCTATGGCGAAGAAGAGCTGGAATATCGCACATATCACTTTCATACACTATAATATGTGTGCACACACAGAACCGTATCTCTCGCTGTGTAATGGAAAATCTATATTCCAGCCATTTAGCTGTACAAATTGCGACAAGTGTCTGTATACTTACCCCCATATTGCTGTTTTGAGGAAAGCTCAGCGAGCGAATGTGACGGGTTACGCCGTGCGACAGGTTTTCCGATTGATGTTGACTGTCGACGAGATGCTGCAGTAGGATTAGACTGATAGCTGATGCTCTGTATCGTTGAAAAATTGTATTACAACTGTATTATGTATGTACTAATTATCACCGTAATAAGTTAGAATTACAGAGTGTAGGTGTATCGATCGATATAATAAAACGAGCACGCGCGCACAATCCGGCAATTAATTTCTAATTAAACAAATTAATCAATTACATCAGCCGCTGACTAATTATAACGGATGTATTTATCTATAGCGGATATATAGTTTCTATCATTTAGACACGAAACAATGTGCAACGTATTCTTTCTTCATATACATATGCACATAATATGTAATACACAGAAACGCTCTCTCTAATCCAATTATATAGCGACGTGCATAATTCATAATTGCAACAACGCTCTCGCGACCGCGTATATTCGGATGCAATGTTCAAAGGACTCCTTTGTCGCGCGTGGCTCTCAAAAAGATTTTTTGTTACTTGTACAATTGTAATATATACACCATGTGTATAAGGTAATTCCATTACTCACGCAAGCTGCATCGTGGCTCGTTGCGTTTCAAAGAGCGAGAATTCGACTAAGAAGCTGGAAGTGGAAAATACGCGGGGGCGGGCCTGCATTTGCGGAAAATAAAAACGGACGAGTAGGTGAGAATTGTCGGATCGTTAGGTTCTATTAGGTATTGCGAGAGGTGATAACGGAAGTCGGAGTAGGGTGTAATATAGAGAAAAGGAAGGAATTTTTTTCTTCGATGAAATTTCTTAAATTTCTCGTTTTGGGGATGAAAAGTTTGACCTAGCAAACGTTCCTTGAATTTTTTTTCGAATTAATGTCTTGGAATTTATTCTCTACTGGGATGTTTTTTTTTTTTATTTTCGCTGTACAGTGCATCAGTGGGCTTCTTTTTGGAGAAAATAGAGTTTTTGAATGTTTCTTTTACTGAAAAAGTGAAACCTGCACACTATGTCTTTTCTGATGATTTTTCGATAAAAGCGTATCGTTGAAACTTCTCTATGTCGTACACTTCAAAGTTCTGAAAACCCGAAAAAACGTAGACAAGGAATACTGCTACTTACGAATTTACATTAGGCGAAACTATCAAATAAATCATTTTGGTTCTATTTATACGCAAGTTGTGTACAGTATTTTTCATCGATCCAAATAAACGTGGTTGCATTTTTCAATAACTCCATTCTATATCATACGTATAATAACTTCGCCAGCAGGAGTATATTGTTCTTTTAAATCTAGGCGCCTATTCTTCCAAAAGATCGTCGCATCCTCCCCATCGATATCCAGACCCAATATATAGAGAGAGAAAGCAAGGCCCACCCCCTTAACGCCTAAATCACAGCAGCAGCAGCAGCCGTACGTGACAGCAGCAGCGTTCGGTAGCTTTCGCGCTCATTCTCTCTACTACTATATACTCTCCCTCCATCCAGCTCTTCCTCTGATTTGTAACGCCGCGCATAAATGAAATTCCGATCGGATCCGAAGCTCTCTCTCTGTCTCTGCATTCTCATCCCTCTATATCTATCGTACTTCGAACTTTGCCGCCGTTAATATGATCCGTCGTGTCTGCGCTGCTAATTAAAGCCGTTCCCAGACACATATACGCCTATACTGTATATACCTAATCCTTTATTACCACACTTTTATATACGTATTATAGTTATATATCGTATAGTGATTAGAGATAAGGTTTCTAGATGGCGGTATATGCCCCGCCCATGTGATTTAAACGCAGCGAATCTGGATTAAATATAGATATAGATATATACCTATGTATGTACTAAGGGTTAATCTCGTTGCTCTTGCCGGACACGTGCGGCAAGGGTTTTTCGGATGCAGTCTATGTCGTGCATTAAACATTTAGCGCGCTTTTTCGGATATCTCTCTCTCTGCGCGCCGTGTCTTCCGCACTCGCGCGCAGTTAGTCTTCGGGTTATAGAGGCTACTATATAGATCGATCGATGGTATATATAGTTTTGGGCAATTTTTTTTCGGGAATTCGGGTTAATGCTTGTGCAACATCGACGTTTTCGCTTTTGGATTTTTAACGATGAAATAAAAAAAGAAAATTTTCGCTCGCCCCAGTTCTTTATATATATATTACACAAGAGATTAAACATTTTCCGAAGCTGCACAAAGCAAACACAGTGAGTGTGTGTGGGAATAAAAAGAACTTTTTCATAATTTCAAGCACGGATCCTTCTCAAAGCGCCTTATAATCATGGCAATCAACGTACAAAAACCTGCCCCGCTCCACCTAATTAGCAATCATTCAGGCCAGTAGAGAGCCGTTCTCTCACAGGCACATATATATACACACACACACACGAGCTTCCGCGTGCGGAATGAAAAATTGCTTTTAAATCCCATTCCATTTCCGCGGCGAGAAATGAAGCCTGAAAAATTTAAAAAAAAAAAGATGAACAGAGAGAGAGAGAGGACGAAAGAATTAATTCGGCGCAGTAGCGGTTTCCTGATCTGCTGCTGCGCCTGACACATCTATATATATATGTGCGAGAGGCTACTCTGTCATCGCAATCCGTCACACACTTTGTATCTATATAGTATTATAGAGAGAGAGAAAACTCGCGGCCGATAAATCGACCGCAGAGTGAGAGTTCAGAAATAGACGAGAGGACATATACTATAATTTTTCATCGAAGCTCGTATATATACACACACCTGATCCAAGACTCCCCATAGTGTTATTTATTTATTTTTTGTTGTTGTTTTTTTTGCTGAAAAGTCTGCGCTGACGGTATAATTGAAATGTTGCTATGCGCGCTCGGGGGATTATTGTTTCTGTCGACGCGAGAGGAAAGATTTGTGGGTGTATATATACATATATATAGATCGTGTGCGCAAAGCGCCGACGGATTTTATTGTCTTTTATTGCGCTTTTTGCGATATGCGCGTGGATATATATATACACACACGAGAGCAGAGAGCGAAAAGGTCGTAACTGTAAAGAGCTGAGTTTGAAAGAGTTTTCAGGACGGAAACTGGCTGCGTTGTGTTGTTAATGCTGCGGTGTCGTATAACGGTTAGGAGAAGGAATAATCGAATGCGATGCGTTTTCTCTGTGTACTCAGACGTACGATTGGATGTGGTATTTCGGTCGAGTGGAATATTTATCGGACGTTTTTTTTTTTTGAACGAAACGATAAGTGCCTTAACTTTTGCTGTGTAAACACTTGAAAATTTTACCTATATATAGAACGCGACGTGTATGAGTTTTTTATTTGCACAAAAAAGTGAAGAGAGCAAATTCTCATAGTAGACACAATCATATCCCCGAGAAAATCAGTGTAGCTCGTGTGTGTGTCTGGTGTTGCGAAGCAAAGTGCAGAAGGCACAGAGAGAAGAGAGAGCGAGATATATATGTGTATAGAGCTCGACAAAACGAGACTTTCAGCCCGGGGGCTATACATCTAGTCAGTAGCTTTCAGAGCGCAGTATATATAGCAGCTACGGCTTCGTTAGCGAATCAGCTAAATAAACTTTGGAAGGACGGTACATGATCCTCTCTGCCGTTACGAGAAGGAAGTAGTAGGTGTATATACATATATAGCGCAACTACTCCATCGTATCAAAACAAAAGCTCGTCACGATTTAGAGGCACAGCAGTCGCTACTAATCCTCTCCGATAATGCACTTAACTCGCCGGCAAATAATACACTCCTAACGATTCGACTTTTCGAGAACAAAAGCTTTATTTTCATGTATATATATATAATAGTCCTGCAATATTAATTATAATACGCCGCGTTTCAAAGAGCAGTCGCCGACACTGACAAACGCAATTATATAATAAGCGCTTCTTTTTTCGGTGGACGTGCATAGAGGATCGATTAAAATCTTTTTTGCGAACTTTCCACCGGCTTAATTGCGCGATTTAAGTCAATTTCATATTCAAAGCGCAGAGAGAGAGAGAGAGAGGGATATTTGTCAAAGGACCCCGAGCTTTTATCATTTTTATTTTCGACCCGAGGCACTTGGTTCTTTGGAATATTATTTTTCATTAATTTGAAAATTATACACAGGACCGATCGGAATTTCCCGATATTTTTCCCCCGTGACGCTGTATCGACAGTCGAGCTTTTCGACGTTGTTATATATGAAATACGCGTAAAAAAAAACAATACAGATTATCACCGGGGAAAAAAGAGTAATAACGAATCGATGCTTGAAAATTACAAAAGACACACCAGAGAGACTGATATCACCCTGAATAAATCACTCGCGGTGATACGGTGGGAATTTCCAGTGTCGCATCAGAGAAGAAAGAATCAATGCCGGTATAGTATTATATAGAGGAAATTTCCAAAAGGGGGAGTCGTGTTTTTCGGAGACGAAGAAAAACGCTTATACAGCTCGAAAAACTTTTCCCTCTCGTCACACGGCGGCCGGTGATATATATATTTCTCTCTGGCTTATTAGCTCTCTCACTCTACTTCTGCGTTATATACAGACACAGTAATTTTTTTCTTTTTCGTAGAATAGAAAGAGACATACGCGGACGGAAAGTTTGCCCTTTTTATTACACACTACACACTATGGGGGGGAGGAAATATAACCCGGTCTTTCTCTCGATTGTTTGACTTGCTGCGCCGTAGTCGTAAACTTTAGTCATTAGAGCCGTTCGTCGCGGCGTGAATTGCGTTTAAACGATATGTAAATTCAGCGCGCGCACAGTAGTGCGCGCGATTGATGTTTTTCCCGGCAGTTTGGAATAATTCGGACAGCTCTGCTCGCGCTCGAAAAAGTTCGGCATGAAAATTCGAGGTGTTGGCAAAAAGTGAGTGGGTGATATGCAAGTTGTTAGCGAAAAAAAAAACGTGTGCGGTGAAAAGTTTCCCGGGGCTTTGATGAATTTTCGATAAATTTTATTTCTATCCCATTAGTCAGGGCTGTATGTATGTGTGTGTGTGAGATTATTTGTCGATGTTGCGTAAAGCGAAGAAATGGAAAATCCGGTATACGGGTTTTTCCTTTGAAGCTTGTGGAGCAAAGGCTCTGCGGATTCCGCGATGAGCTGTATGTGTGTGTGTAGGTCGCGGGACGTGAGGTGCAGTCGAGTAGAAGTGTATATATAGGGTACGAGGGATTTTCGCGTTTTGAGGGGAGACTGATTTCCGATTTTGTTTGTCGAGGGTTGGGCGTCGAGGTGGTAGAGCGTGCTTGACGGGCGTTTTATTGAATTTTTCTTCTTTTTTTGTTGTTGTTGTACTCTGGTTCTCTCGGTGCGATCGGGTTTCTGGTGTATATATACAACGTTTGTTTGTAAAGTTAGTTAAAATTGTTTCCTTTTTATTGTAAAATTTTTCATTATATCCTGTTTTCATTTTAGTAACTTTTCGTATCAAAATTCGATCTTTGATTATATTCTCAATAATGAAATCGATTACTTGGAATGATGCAATGGTTAGCTCTCGAAGACATAATAAAATTTCATTCCTCGCATGTAATAGGCACAGGTCACTCGATCAAACTTCAGTACAGCATCAAATTCCCTCCAATAATATAATATCCCTCCAACTCAACCCCTTCACTGATGCTCCACAATCCGACCTGCAACAGACAAGACCCTATATAGGTACACACATACCAGTAAAAGTACATATACCTGCACATATCAGTATACGCCCTACTCGCCGAGAGATATCGTTTAATCACAAAGTGGCCGCCGTCGCCCGTTATATAAAAGAGCCGCGCACTGGCCAGTAGCCTGCCCGAAAATGGAAGTAGATATCTCGTCGTCGGTTTGTTTAAATCAAATGACGCGCGCAGAGAGAGAGAGAAAGAGCGAAATGCAATTTCTCTCCGGAGAGCCCGCCGGAGCAGTTACAATCAAGCCTCTTTCAATCCGCGCTTCATATCCTATTCGGCCCTACTGTGATTCTCGCGCAGATTGGCTCGTCGCGGAAAAAGCTCAGAATGAAAATTGAAATATCGGCACGACACACACCGATATATATCATACATATATACACACACACAGATCGACCCTTTCGTTTTTGAAACTCGATCCACATCATATACACTGTGTATACATACTTCAGTGGGTATATATGTCTTCTTGCAAGTTTCAGTGCTGTGGAGGAAGTTGCTTCGAGGCTGATACTACTACTGCCGCTAATCATCCTGGTAACATCGCAGATCGCCGAGGGGAGCGTCGAGATGCTTGAGGCATCGGCCCGTCGTCATATCCGCGCCCTGTCCTATCCAGAAGACAGCGAAATGGGGGTTAGACACCACTACTACTGCTGCTATATATACCTACTCATCGATCATTATCATATACGTCTTCGTCGATGAATTCGATGTATATAGGAGGTGTCTATCTATATATAGAGGGGCTTCACACCGGAGAAGTGCCGGATTCTCCGGAAAGTGTATTGTGTCGTAAAAAGTTTTACGGCTTCGGGATAGAGCTTAGTTAAAATTCTGCGCTGATGGGTGAGGGGAATTGAATTTTTTCTTCTCTCTTCTCTTACACGCTGCAATTCTCGAGATTTAATTATACATAGAATTATATAGTCCATCAGCAATCGAGTGGGTATAATTAATCGCGACCGAATCAATTCCAGTCGGATAGCCATCGGAGAGCTTGTGAAAAATAGATTATTAATGACCGGATATGACTAGACGCATATGTAACTCTGGCGAATCATCGTCATCATCATCATCATCATCATCATCGAGGACAGATAGCAATTCCGTTCAAGAGGTCAACAGCAGAAGCCAATTCGGCCTACGCTTGACATTGCAAATCGAAATTAAGGCTTTATTCACAGTGATTGCGGTCGGTTGCTGTATCGAGGAAGCATATATATATATATATATATGTGTGTGTGTATATATAGGCTACTGTGTGCCTAACGAAGAAGGTATCACGACTATGGTAATGAAGGCTTGCGGCTCCATGGCATTTGGAATAGGCGCTACTGCGGCGGTGACAATGGCATTGTCGCTCGTAAATAAAATCGGACTCTTGGGACCCAAGCGCGTCCTCGTTCTCTCAATACACACATACACACTTCTCTTTAGATTGTAGTCCTCGTGCAATTTTTGTGGTATTGTTATACGGTTTTCTTATCCTTCTCTTTGAACAAAAAAAATTATGCATTCGAAGACGCGATTTGATTGGTTAATGAGTAGATATCTGCATCCTAATAAAGAATTTCGTGTATTCATTGGATTTGAACCACTAAATAATCGCTACTTTTTAATTATTTGGGAGTTTTATTTTCTAAATTCAAACATTAGAATGCTTCGTAATTTTTCATTGTTTTTTGGATAATACTTTTATTGTTTTGGCGAACGAGTATTGTATAATCAGAGAAAAATATGCAGAGACGAAATGGAAAATTTTCGTTAAAGTTTCAAGTATTTTTTAGAGTTTTATTAATGGACCGGTGTGCTTGTAATTCAAAAAAGTGGCGAGACACGGGCGCGAACCTCGAATATACCCGATTTACATATGCGACGTAATAAAAACTCTACCGTTTGAGTAATAGTTCAGCAGCCACATTTGTGCGGTTTGTCTCACTTTTATGTGTTCACCAAAGTATTTTTTTACGTATTTTGACCTGCTGGAATGTGATCATATTAACTGTTATCAACAATTTTTATAAACAAATAAGTCATTGCAAAATTTCGACGTGGGATCAACTTTTTAAAGTCAATATTATTGGCGCGTGTTTTATATCCAAAAATAATATCACGAATTTTTCCGTAAAACGCGCTTATCTTTCGAGATAAATGAGTTTGAATATTCAAAAATCGTTTTTTTTCATATTGCGAACGCTTACTATGGCGTTTGATTAATATTGAGGGCTTAACTTTATTTAACATTATAAATTTTGAAAATATGTTTAAAACATTATAAGATTTGTATACTTTTTTAGAGAGAACATCTATATAAGAACGTAACCAACTTGAACCTAATCCCTACTGCATAAAAATTCCGCTACAGGTACCACAAGCGAAGTAACGAAAGACAAGATTAGATAGAGCAATCAACGTTTTCATCATCAGAAACGAAGGGAAAAAGGCTCGATCGAAACAAAGTATTGCGTCAGAACAGCTATACGTATACGGAATAGCGGTTAATTCAATAAATGTAGCTCTGTCTCTCTCTCTCTCTCTCACCGCCGCGACGGAATTTGCATGGAAATTGTTATTGTAAATCGATCGGCTGCGGCTTTGAAAGAAATGCCCTCGCGAAATGAGCGAATAATTCCAGGCCGCATCACAGTGTGATTTCGTACACATATACATAGACCAGTATCTATGTTTTAGACATATATTATAAGAGCCTATAATACTTACACACCGGAAAATGTTTGTGCTGCACTCAGTTTAATTAAACCGTTAAATTAATCCTATGTGTCTATGTTGCAGCTGTTTTTCGCTCTGGCGATACCACTGGACGACCCTGTGTCTACCAAAGCCATATCCGTGGCTTTCTTCTTCGAAGCTAATTACCAACTGCCAAACAACGAAGAAGATAATAAGCTTCCGGAGATGAAGACCAGACGCAGCAGGACTATCGACAGAAAGATGCTTTACGACGTGCTCGAGTCGAAATTCGAAGAGTTAGTATGACATATTACGTACATTTTTCAAATTTAACCATTACACACATACACCGAGAAGTCAATATAACGCGTCTGATGCTTGTCAAATTCTTCTTCCAAGCGACGAATGCAAATGATCAGGACGGGGGTATACACGTCTCCGGTAGTGTGCCGTAACTCAAGCTTGCTCTATACATAACACCGAGAGAGAGAGAGAGAGAGAGAGAGAGAGAGAGAGAGAGAGAGAGAGAGTAGAGCCATATACGCTCGTCTGTAGCAGCATTGACTTATCACGCGATCTATACCTAGCAGCTGTCAGGCCGTGACTCTCGACCATCTCTCTATATAGAGCTGCGGCAGCAGCAGCAGCATCTCAGTAGAAATACCTCTATATCTATCCGCTAGTGAATAAGCTTCGCGTCGTTCTCCTCTTCCTTCGTCGGCTGAATATGCATCTCTCTCTCGACCCTATGTACTGGAGTGAAGATGTTGCGAACAGCCATCGGTTCCAGCTTATTCCAACATGAGAAATCGAAATCGCGCGCGGCGTGTATAAATTGCCTCAGACGTCTCGCCTATATATGTAAGAAGCTTCTTCCTCAACTCTATTACGTGAGCTCGCAGATGCATCTCCATAAACAGATATATACCTATATATATTGTGTATACGCAGTCCATTTCAATTGTTAATCGGCCGGTGACCTTAACATTCTCACACTATGGCAGAGCAGTCGATATGCAAATTCACTTAGCACCGGCGGACACAACGTGTAAATTGAACAAAGCGACGTGTATATATGTATGTATATACGTATATATATAAGCGATGAAAATCGACGTCGGCGGCAGCTGCGCGGGACCTTAGCGCGTAATCTTATTCCAGTTTCTAACTGCCGCTGAAAAAGGGATTGCAGTTGAGCCGTTACTTCGTCGCTCGTCGCTACTGTGTGTGCCTTTATGGGATTATCGACTCGGCCGTTTCGCGCTTTACTGCCGAAACTATTTTCGCTTCTGCGCGTGCAGCTTTCTCTCTCTCTCTCTCTCTATATATATATATATACTTACTTGATTTTCGGAAATGCCACTGGAATTTTAGATGCTGATGCGATATCTTCGTATTCTTATTCGAGTGCGAGTCTGCTTTTGATGATATCGCGCGTTGGAGGAGGATTTTTTGCGTTTGATGAGCTGGATATAGGAGAGTGTGTGTGTGTGCGAGTATATACTGGGCATTGAGAAAAATCTCGTATATCTCGACATATATAAATGTAAAATTTCTTTCTGGATTTTGAAATTTTTCTTCCTTCGAGAGGAGCAAGTTACAGCCGTGTAAGACAGAACAATTTTGGACTTGCATGCAGATACAAGTCACCGAATAAGACAAATCTGCACTACAAAAAGAAAATCTGAAATTCAGATCACCTGATTTGAAATTTGTTGCATTTTTGAAAACGTGTTATTTTTGTCTGTGCAATCGAATAAACTTAAATTGTACAGTACTTGTTTAAGGACATTTTTTAGCCTAAAATTCTTTTTGTAGTGTGCAATAACATTTTCAATTCTCCGCGAAAGCTGCAGAGAGAATCTAAGAGACATCATAATTTTAAAGCGCACAATATAAATCTACAAAATATATATATTAATATAACAAAGATACAGCAGCAAACTCCTCGAAAAATACATCACATCCCAAACTCAATATACACTCTGGCGCGCGAGCACTCAAGCATCCCGAATCGTTTGTTTAGCCGCTCGACAACGTCGCGTCAGTTTCTTGAGTGGAAGCCGTCAGCCGCAGCTCTGCGCAACTTCTCAAGTGTAGCAGTTGTATATATATATATATATATACCTCGCCGAACCAATCGTTTACCCGCACCACAGTTCCCGTCCTCGTCGTCCTCCCTTAGAAGAGACAGACAAAGAAGAAGACACTTAAAAAAAACTCACCCTTTGCTCCAAACTTTCCTGTCTATACTTATCTCTTCTTCTCCCTCTCTCAAGAGTCTATCGCTTTATCCGCAAGGATTTCGTGCCGTCGCTCATATATCGTATACAATATATATATATATAAAGCTGAAAAAAGAAAAGCTTATATTATTCATGAACGCCGCTCGACTGACATATGTTTCCAGCCTCGGCTTTCCCGGTAGACAGTGTCTACTGCGTTCCATCTGCGAGACAGCTCATGAAGGAGATCGGCTGCATGCCGGACACAATGGCCTCATCGGCGATCTCATGCGCATCACCTTTACGTAAGTCCCTATACATGTATATATGAGAGAAGCAACACGAGAGAGCGATTGTGCAGCGAGCCGCGAATTATACGAGGGGGTTGTGTGTGTGTGTGTGTTATCGCGCTATACTGCGTGCTGTTTTGCGATGAGCTGATGCGCAACGGCTTATTAATCGCCTAATTAAGCGATTGACGGACTCGCGCTGCTTCTTCACGCTTGCCTACTTGCGCTTAGCTATGTCGAGGTGTATATCAAAGCCGAGACAGCCAGTCGAGAGGGCAAGAAAACGAGGCTCTGCAGTGCTCTCCTATGTGTATATATATATAATAGCCAAGATGCTTTTTACTCGGGGGGAAAGCTTGCGGAGGTTTATAAGCTGTCGAGAACTGAGCTGCTGCTGCTGATGATGATGGTGATGCTTTGTGGAGGGAAAAAAAGAGCATTGATGGGGAAAGTTTCATAATTTAATAAGAATTGTGAGACTGGAGAGATCTTGACAATTGCACTTTACTTTGATTTTTCCAAAAATTGAGCCGCATTGTATCGAAATTGGCTACACTCAGAAAAATCGAGTGAGTAATCGTTACTATACACCATAGTAAATTAAAATTGGTAATGATTACTAAATTTGTAGTAAATATTACTATAATTTTGTAACGGTTACCATGGTTTTTTAGTAAAAGTTAGACCTTTTTCTTGAGTTTGTTGGTACTATGATTATAGTAGGTTTTACCATAAAATTATAGTGATTTTTACTATTTTAGTATAGTATTCCGTTATAGTAAGGAAATCATGAAATTCTAACCAGTTTTTTCAGTAATCATTACTATAAAATATAGTAGTGTCCCTATACCACTAGAGTTTATATTAGAATTTTAGTAATGGTTACTACTTTTTTTTCTCAGTGTAATATGCACACTACCATATAAAAAACATCCTTGCAAAACGATCAATCACCCTCAAACCATAAAGAAAAAAAGCTCAAATCCCATCTCTCCATCTCCCACATAGAACTTTGCTTCACGGCCGGGTAATCGCTCGATATGTAAATCTGCTTCTCTCGCTCTCTCGCTGCAATTAATTGGACGAGGTCTCGGTGCAGCAGTAGACTGACGAGCGAAGCCTCTCAACAGATCAATTAGAAATTGCAGTAGGAGGTGATCGATGCTTATGACGTATACAGTGTGAATCCGCAGGCCGTCTTCGAGCTCGGACGAGTTGGACCTACCCCCGGAGTACAGCCGAGCCGAGAAAATGAACCAGGACTGTGCCGATATCTACAAGCTCTGCCCGTTCTCCATTTATCAGCACATAACCGACGTCTTCCACTGAATGATGCCCTGATGCTGCGGACTTTCCTCTCTATCGGTCTGTCTCTCTCTTACTTCAATGTACTGCTCTCTCTCTCTTGATTTGTCGCGAAGGATCTATTGACAGAACTATTATATTTTGTACTTTGAAGGAATAAACGTGTGCTGTTTTTAAATCCTAATATAAGCGATCGTTTAATCCCTGAAATTTCATAGACGATAAAAGGTATAATTAACAGCAGCTCTTGTCATATATACCAAGTTTAAAAGCGCACTTAAAATCATTTCTAAAATATTCCACGTGAATTTCTAATGCACGATCTGCATAACTTTTCGCTCGCTCGCTTGCTCGCTCGCGTTCTTATCAGATCAAAAACTCCATTCGCTGCTGCTGCAGCGGGAAAATTAAAAAAAGCGCGGCGAGATAAAAGGGAGCGATGATTCATGCCGATAAAAAAGCGCTCAAAAATCCAATCTATCCCTCCCTCTCTCACACAGAGATTCTCTCTTATATATACGCGACATGACATTAAAATAAAAAAGAATTACTTATACAGCGTGTAAGCTGCGAGAGTCTAGGACATGCAGACATCATCAGAGATTTATTCAAATTCCTCGTTTTTTGGCCGCGTATACATACCTACTACTGCGCACAGCCTAAAGTGCCGAAAGTGCAGCCGCGCGTCTTTGCATAATTCAGGTATGTAAAGACTGCACCGAAGGCGCTCGCATACTAATCCCGTTAATTAAAGAAAAAGAGTATATGGCATATGCATCAGCAGACACTGTTTATCCTATAAGCCTCGAACTTTTTCCTGCTCTTACTCTGAAGCACGACAGAGAAGATGGAATTTTTTCGTCTCGTCCGTGATATCGCCGCAGAGTATTAGCACACATGCCACAGTAGTAGTAACAGCAGCAGCCGTCAAACGCTTACTTTGACAACTGATGTCGTCGTCGCTTCGCGGGCGTTTTTCCTATCAAAGGAAAACCGCCTCTCACATATACGTATTTTTCGCGCTAGAGAATGCGAGTATACTAGTAGTAGTAGTAGTATAGCAAACACACACGGCGGCCGCATGAATTTTCAAACGGGGCCGCGCCAAAGCTTTTCCTCACTCTCTCTCTCTCTCTCTCTCTCTCTCTCTCTCTCTCTGTGTATATGTATACGTATATATGTATATATAGAGAG
>UCOJ01001562.1:0-26955 GCA_900474305.1 Cecidostiba fungosa
CCTGACCCCCTCGATAAGTTCTGTTGGGTATTGAGTATAATTATTAGAATTTTTGAGTGATAGATACACGTCAGACTCATGATTGTGAATGTACATATATAATAGAAGATTGATGAGTAGAGTTTTGAACGCCAAAAATGTTTAGGCGTTCAAATCGTATATTAATAGAAGTATTATGACATAGTTAATTTGGTACTTTGCTTTCTCAAAGAGACGTATAGGATGTTTCATATATTTTTTTCAGATTAAAGATTCGAATATATTTCAAATTAAAAAAAAATGAGCTTGTAATTTGTTTTGCATTTTAATTTGTCAAAATTTAATAAAATCGATCTAAAAAACTATAGGTGTATTCATAAATATAAGAGGTGGAATTTCCAAAATTTGTTGGCGTTAATAAGATACATTCAATTTTAATAAATTTTATAAATATTCATACTGGGGAACACTCGTGTTAACCATAACTACGTAACTACTAGGAGGCAAGAATATTTTAAAATGTTTTAATTGACATTTCGCGTGTAATCTACGGGTTCTATCACGTTTCAATCGTCTCATGAAGGTGAAACATTTAAATAAAAATTATCAGACAGGCATGAACGTATTTATGTAGGAAGATATAGAAGGGTGCTTCATAAATTAACTTTTAACAAATATACATTATATATCCGACTTAAAAGGGATTAAAAAAGTCGCTGAAAAAAAATACGAAGTTGCAGTTCGTTATAAAAGTACATACTTATACGTATACTAAACCGGTAAGCGAGCTCAAGCGGTTCTATGTTTTCCGTTTAAACCGACAAAATTATTTAAAGCGACCCTTTTATTGATTTATCTACATCATGTCAATTTTAAATTTTTGCAAAATTATACCTTATCGTATAGTTCATGTATAAGATTCGAATATGCCGGATACGAGTGTATTTTACATGTAATTAACGAAGAAAACATGCCTGATGTATGCCTTTGCTCCTACTTTTGAATTACGGGAAAACAAAATGTTGAGTTGTAAGATCAATATTGTTGTTATTAAAAGTTTAAAGAAAACCATGCCATCTTGGCAGTTTATAACAAAAATAAATTTAAATATTATACCTATATTAAATCCAGCTTACGATAATTATAAATCTCACTTTCGCGCGTAATGATGCGGAGGGTGGAGTACGTATATGTCGGGCGCGTAAAATCGAGCAAAACAAGACATACTACATTTTTTGAAGGCATAAATTAGTCAATAATTCAAAAGTCGGAATAAGAGCAAAGCATATTATCGTATTGCTAATAAATCCTTATAAAACTCCGAAAATCAAATACTAATTTGATTCTGCTATTTTAAACAGTTTTTTCCTATAGAACATTTAAATTTATAACAAAATGTTTTAAAATACACTTGTAGTTCGTCGATTATTTTACTTTATAACAATGAAACATTGCATTTTAGGTGGCGCTTACATTGTTTATCTAAATGTCGATTAACAGTTAGATTAGTTTGAACACTAAATTCAAAATGATTCCAATGGATTTGTCAGTAGCTTTTCCACAAGGAAAAGACAGAGATTCACTAACTGATTTGAAACAGTTACTGTTCTCAAAGTCCCTGGGAAACAATAAGCAGATTTTGAACAGTATTTGGAGTACAGACGTAGGCGAGGAAGCTAATCGTTTATTCGAATTCTTATTGAGCCGCCAACGCAAAGTTTTAGAAGATGAAAACTTTTTACATGATTTTATGAAGAGGCACACATCAATGAATTATAGCCATCTATTTAGTCAAAAAGAATCAGCATCTAGTTACTTTACCAGAAGAAAAAGATCAAAAGGTACAACTGTTTATCGGGAGTTGAAGCCGAGCGTCAAAAATCAGGCTCATCCGGCTCTCATTCGCGAGAGCTGCGCTACAATTATGCACAAAGTAATCACTCCCCCAATATTTGGAAACAATCGAAACAAGAAGAAGATCTTAAAAAGTTTATTTAGATTAATGCAAACAGCAAAGACTGAATCGTTCTCGTTACTTCCTTTAGTACAGCAAATCAACGTAAGTTTTTTTTAAAAATTATTAATACGTACAGTGTATTGTACGCATATTAATTTGTTATTATTATTTTCGGTAAAATTTGAAGACTGAGTCTATAACATGGTTCCACATTGAAGACCAGGAACTAAAATTGATTTTTATTGCTAAACTCCTAAAGTGGATGTTTCGATTTTTTTTACTATTGATATGCAAGTATTTCAGTGTTGTGTATATCAAAGATGAAAGAATTTTCTGTTTTATCAAAGACTTGAACAAAGATTTAAAAAAAGATTTAGCATCAAGGAACAAGAAAGGTGTATTAGAAGAATGCCCAATCGATGATATTGATTCTGTTCAAACTAGAATGTATATGGTACCAAAAGAAGATGGTTTTAGAACTATCACTAGACAAAAGTACGTACAGAAGTAGAAATATTTTTACTTACAATATATATTATATATGTTAATGTACATCATGTAATCTTTTAATATGATTTTTAGAAACACAGCTGCTGAAAAACAAACTCTGCAAAAAGTTTTGGCTGTCTTGACTTTTTTGTTTAACGAACATTTGAAAATTCCTGGGAGCTCTTTCGACCATGCTTACATCGACGTTACGACTCAAGCAAATACTTCGTCGAAAAAAATGTATATTACGACAACGGACATCTGCGACGCATTTGGATCAGTTATACAGAGTAAAAAATGCATTTTTTGTAATCTGAAATATTCAATGCCGCATTATCTAATATCTACTTATATTGGTTATGCGAATAAATTAAAATTTTAAATGTTAAATATGTAACGTCGATATTATATTTATTTATAGGTAAACTGTTTGATATTTTAACAACACTATTCGAGCTTATACCGGAAATAATAGAATTGAGTGAATTCATACAGAGAGGTCGTAAGAAATACTTATACGGTTTCCCAAAGTCTGTCAAAGACAGATTTGGAAAGAATAAATGTGGAAAAAAAGTAATTGTACAGAAATGCCAAACTCTTGAAATTTTAGAAAAAACTATTTTTAATACTAACGTAATCTATATTTTTCATTTTTCTTTAATAAGTACATCTTTTAAAAATTGTTAAATAAATTGTTAAATTTTCATAGATTAAAATACACAACAAAGTGTATAATCTATGCAAGGGTATTGCACAAGGATCAATTTTGTCGTCACGATTAAGTGACATCTACTATGGATCGATGCAACAAAAATACTTCGCCGATTTCCGAAAATCTGGTCGAATATTTAGTCATGTTGACGACATTATCTACTTCACAACAAATGAAGAGTCCGCAAAGCAGTAAGTTAAATGAAATTAAATTAAAAAATCTGATACTTTTTTCTTCGTGAAAATGAAACAAAATTTTGATAAAATGTTTATTTTTGTTGTAGATTCTTAAATCGAATAAAAAAGGGTATTCCAGAGTATAATTGCTGGTTTAAGCAATCCAAAGTTGTGTCCAATTTTGACAAGGATACTGATCTTGCTGGTGAGAATCCTAACAGGAAAATTAACTTTTTGGGCTGGTCAATCGATTCTGCAAATTTAGAATTAGAACCTTACCTCAAATTCTCTATGCGGTACTCAATGGTGTATTCTACATCGATAGATGCTATGTAAGTATAATTACATATCTATTATCCACATTTAAATTATATACACTATGTGTGTATTGAATTTGATTATATAGAAAACTTGAGAGTAAACTATCCAATTGGGAATCAATTAAAGTAAAAAAGCTAGTCTTACATAAAAGTATAAACAGCAACAACAGAATTTTAAGTAATATAAGGATAATGGCTAGATTACAAGCAAATCGGTGCTTTGCAATCGCAAATAGCTTGAAAGATTCCAAATTAATGAAGTTTGATATTATTGCTCGGACCAACTATAAAGTTATGAAGAAAATAAAAAATGCTACTAATTGGAGTAAGTATGTTTTTTAGTTTTGGAATGACTTAATTTTCTTGAATAATAATATGCTCAAATTTTTTGTGTAGCCATAACAGAAAAAGCTACGTACAATAGAGAAATAAGACACATTTTTTGGAAGTCGTACTACACAGTATTTATTAAAAAAAGAGATTGCTTTCCACATCTTGTCAGGACGTTTAAGAGGTTGATGAGGAAAAACAAACATCCAAAGAACCATAAGAATAAGAAATTAAGCAATGGACCACTTTTCTTAGTTTCTAAAAGGGCTAAGCACATGTGATTTTTTGTAAGTAGTGTGATGTCAGTGAAACTAATGTACAAATAGACGTACTAAAGCTTTAATTTATTTGTACATTTTTTACAGAAATACAATGTGATGATCTGTAAATAAAAATTTACTCTTTTACATATGTCTATATTTTGTTATTAATGTTTTTGTTTTAAATAACAAAATCAAGACTGCTTTGCATAGCAAGGAAAGAATAGTAACTGAGAAACAATCGTCTAATAGAAAAGTAAAACTTTTGAGAAAAATTGTTTTCTTATGTATGAATTATTAAAGTATGCATGTAATTGTATAATTATTCAACTTCACGTAGAAAAATTCTTATTTTATAATTGTTTTTATTACAAAGTTATAAGAATATCTTATAAAGCTTAACACATAAATGCTAGCACTCAAATGAAATGTAACAATGTGACTTATCGCTACAAACACGACTTCAAACATGACAGTTTTTTCGATTTAAAAACAGTTCTTTGTTAACTTTTATCACGTCCTTTTGAGTAAGACATCAAGTATAAAAGTTCTTTTATTGCAATGACTTAACTATGTTATTTATTCTTTCCACACATTCTTCCTTCTTCTTAGAAATAGCTGATTCAGCTTCAACAAACTGTTGTCTACCAATCTTTCCAGGCACTAACTTGTCAACGTACATTGACTGCTGTTGATTGTAAAGCTCCTTAAGATTTCTATCATGCTTTTGAAGTTCCTGTACTCGATCATAAACATCACCAGATTCTCCTTTTAGTTTTTGAGCTACACAGATGCAAGATAAAAATTAAATTACATAATTGGGGAAAAATATCGTATCCTTAAATTTATTTTGCAAGTAAATATATTTATTTCAAAAAATAACAATTATAAATTTAAAATGATCCCTTTATGAAAGTAGTGCAAAGTATTTCAATAATTTTAATTTTTAATTTTTAGTTCAGTAAGATAAGGATTTTGATGATTATCGATGATTGTATAAAGTAATTATCCAAAAGCTCTTACCTAATTCTGCAATAGTTGCTGTAGCATTCTTATACTCTTGAGTGATCCCTTTGACTACAGATGAATAAGCATTGACATCCTTGTTTGTTTTCAAGTAATTTAATTGATCATCCAGTTCATTGTAAGATGTAACTCTGCGATCTTGTGCAGCCAAGATTTTTTCACATTGTCCAGCAACACGCAGCTTGCTCTCTGATGCTTCATCTTTATCAATAGAAAAGTCTAAGCGTACATAAATTATGACAAGTAGGAACAAAAGATAAAGTGCCACAGCAACCAAAAGAGGCTCTTGTAACATAAGCAACTTTGGGAATGTGTATTTCAGTCTGAAGTTTTGAATGTGATTTTCCACCAGGTTCTTCTTAGCAACAGATATTACTGGACGGCCAGTAGTATCCAGATAAGTGAAGTGGAGGGAGTCAGGCAAACGAGAAGTTTCATATGGAAGTTCCAATTTGATACTATGAGATCCTTCGGGTAGAATAATCTTGACAACCATTTCATCAATCACCATATCATCATAAATGTGGTCTATCAGTCTCATATCCAGGATGTATTCATCTCCAGAGTTATAGAGATATTCATAACTGGGAACATTGTATCCAATGGTATAACGAGTTTTCCATCCACCAAACAGAGGGAATCGTGGTCTTAAATTCACCTCAACCGAATCTTTCTTCACTCTGGTGTGAGATGTAGAAATATTACCAATCTCATCCCTGTAATAGATGTCAGAAGCGGCTGCTGGCAATACAGTATCAAAGCTCTGAATGCTTGGCTGTCCTGATTTGGATTCTCTTGCATATTCGTATCTTGAGAATGAACCTATGACAGACAGATTGATAAAATCAAGAATTCATATCGTCTAAATAAAACAATTTATATCAAATATTTTTCAATACAAACCTTTGAGCAAAGCTCCAGTATGCAGCAGATCAATGGTCTCCTCAATGGCGATGTTACCCCAGTGAGAAACTTCAATGGCCCTCTCCAATCTTGTTACCGTCAAGAACTTGTTGTTGTTCTCAAAGTGTACATTCAGTTCTTCATAGGAGAAAGGAGCTTTCTTCTCGTAAGGTCCATAGGTGATGGTGGAGTCACTCTGGGACACAGGCTTGATTTTTGTGTAGCTCTCAACATTCCTTGAAGGCAGCATGACAGTAGTGGTCTGCTTGTTCACTGGGTAAGGAGTGTAGAGGTAGAGGTTGCCAGTGTACTTGACGAGTTGTTTTTCCTTCTGCAGGATCTCCTTAGGATGAGCCACCAGTTCGTGAGTCAACACCACCTCGACCTCAACAGGGACAGAACGCTCAGGCTGCAGTGGGTCCCTCAGCTCAACCGAGTAGAAGAGCTTGTCCGGATGGGCCTTGGTGAGTTCGGCAGCAGACACAAGCTTAACCTTGAGCTGGGGCCGGCCATGCTCGCGCAGCAGTGCGGATATGTGGCTCAGCTGGTCCTTTTGCTTAGCATCGAGGGCGAAGAGAAAACTGCGAACCGGGCTCTTGCCGGTGTTCTCGAGGACGATCTTGTTGGTGATTTTGGTGATCTGTGAGTGCAGATCGACGGTGCGGTCGGCGTTCTTGATGTTGAGGTTCGGGTCGATAAGACTGCACCTGGCCAAACAGGCGCAGAGCAGCACCGGCAGCAGCGGCGCCGAGGTTCTCATGGTTCTCGGTCGACGGTGATTTTGTGTAGAGTTTCGGTGAGTTTTTTTCTTTTGATGGGATGAGTACAGGTAGACAAAAAGTCAAGTCGGCATCGACAGAGACCGCGCGGCGTTTTCTTGGCCTGAAAGCAACGCAACCACTGCAGCAGCAGAGCAGAGACGTGGCGCGACGGACGTGGCCCGCACCGGCGTTATCAGCCTGCGCACTAAAACTCCTAGGGATTCCAGGTGGTGATATTCTAGTGATTTTCGCTAATTGTTACAACTGCGACTGTCTGCCGCGAAAATTGGCCTGAAAATTATCGGGGTGAGCTATTTAAATCGATAAAACTTATTTTTCAATTAATTCCAACTATTAATAAGTTGATTATTTTCACTATTCATATCCTACATATACTTATATAGTAGTACGGCTTTGTATTTTCTTGTGTTGAAATAATATCCTATTACAAAAAAGATATACAAATATTTCTTTTAACGCAATCCAACAATAAAACTGCGTATACCTATTAAAAAAAAAAGAATTGAACATCATTGATTATGAAGTACTATACCCATCACCCATCATCAGAAATTTAGAATCGACTTCATCTGTTTTATCGTGATTCTGTGTATTACCCTAATCCCCCTACTAAGTATAGGTATATAGGTACATACGTACATATTTTATCATGCGCCTTCGCCATGTGCATTTCATTTCCTCTTTTCGCTCTTCAGTCCGCATGCGGAGTCGACGTCGGTCTTAACATAACCTTAGAAATGTGCGAAAGTCCCGCGTTTGACGACTTTATATACGTTGATTATTGCATAAAATAAGTTATAACACGTCATGTTAATAGTGTGAAATTGTAAATCGAATACAGATTTATAATCGTTATTGGTTGTCAAGAGGTATTCTAAAAAATAAGTAAGAATGTTACCTTACGAAATTTTGGTCGGTCTTAGAGGATCCATACAAACGTCGTAAGTTGTTTTTATTCATTTTTTGTAGAATATACTAATTTTAGAAAGATATTTGACGGTTATCATTATATTTTAGAGCTCGTGGCCTGATTGGGAAACAAAGGTTATTAAGACAACTGAATACGGGTGTACAAAGTTTATATAATTTTTCTACGAATGTAAAATGTAACTCACAATTAGTTTATAAGGAAGTAAATATAAACAATATCAAAAAATTTCATACACAACTGTTAGCTAACTGTCAAGCCGGTCTAAAGGATTCAAAACCAACAGATTTTGAATATCAGGTAAAAATAACTTCTTTTTACATATAGTACGTCGAAAAATTTGTTCATCAATCTATCTTCTAATTACAGGAAGATCCGTTTCATAATCTTACTGATCCAGTAAGAAGGAAGCATTTTAGGTCAGAATCGAGTCAAAATGAAAATACTATAAAAAATATTCCTGAACCAATTAAAAGATGGTTATCTTCTGATCTTGAAAAAGCTCCAGCAAGAGGTAATTTCTTATGATTACAACATGAAACAAATCGTATCAAAAATAAAAGTAAATTCTTTTAAAACAAAATTTATATTGACAATAAATACATTATTATTTGAAAATAAAATAAATTATTAATGCATGATGTATCTATATATTTATAAAATTTGAAAACAAAATAAAAATATATTTGATATTTTTTCACAAATTCATACACAAATATAATACATACTAGCATAAAACTGCTGCGAATGATAATTTTTTAAATATATGAGACTTAAATTTGAATACCTTTTTTCAGAAATTGAAAGAAGGTTCCCAGAACCAAAAGTATTTCTTCACAATTTGTTTGCTATTGTTTCAAATGAAACTAAAATACCGCATTGTTTAACTTCAACTGCAACCAAGCATGCTGATCTAAGAAAAAAAACAGGATGGATGTTTACTTATGAAATTCAGTGGCCTGAGAAAAAGTCTTTTTCATCAGTAGGCAATTCAAAAGCGTCGGCGTCGTTATCGGCGGCTTTAAAAACTTTATATTGGTTACATTTAAACAACAGAATAAAAGGTCGATTTCCTGTTGTTTATGAAAAAAATGAAACGCTCTCATTGTTAAATACGCCTGAGGAACTCGACATAGAAAAAAAAGTATTAGACAAAATTGACGATTTTTTGAACAGATATGAAGAAGTAAGTCATTTTTACTTTTTTATTATTTTAAAAGTTGAAAAATACTCAATGTTATATTAATGTTTATAATACTATTAGAAAGTAGTCAATGCTGTAGCAAAAAATCAAGACAACAATTCAGAAAAGTTTGTTAATACCAACAAACCCTTATCGGATAGGCATCCGATTTCAAATAATTATGTAGATAATAATAGAAGAAACGAAGTTTTGCTAGATCGATTAAATAATCGAAAGATGCTATCGAATCCGGAACTCCCGATTATCCAATACAAGTTAGTATTGTTATAATATGAACATCTCAAAATCGTTGCGTCCGTTTTTTAAATTGATAAGTTTATTTCTAGGGATCAAATATTGAAGGAATTGGATGAAAATCAGGCTATAGTAATAAAGGGCGACACAGGTTGTGGTAAGACGACACAAGTGCCACAGTTTATAATAGATTATTTTACTGCAAAAGGACAAGCTGCCGATTGCAGTATGGTCGTTACACAGCCACGTAGAATTTCGGCAATATCTTTAGCCCAACGTATCGCTTTTGAGCGAGGTGAATCGGTAGGAGACGTCGTTGGTTACCAGGTGCGACTTCAACAAGTTTTGCCCAGACAAAAAGGAGCGATTCTTTTCTGTACCACTGGTATACTCTTAAAAAAGTTACAAACGAATCTTAAGTTGGAAGGTTGTTCTCACATAATCGTCGACGAAGCTCACGAGCGCAGCGTCGACACTGACATGTTGCTAGTTTTGTTAAAGCGTGCAATGCAAGTTAATCCTTCGTTGAAAGTTGTTATAATGTCCGCAACGATAAATGCGGATTTGTTTCAAGAATATTTAGGCTGTAAGGCAGTAGAGGTTCCAGGAAGATTGTTCCCGGTGAAAATGCACTTTATGGATGAAATAAGTAAGTTGATTCCACCGTCACAAAGAAGTTTTCCTACTGACGAAGATACTGGGCCTGTGATAAATACCGATCAAATTACCGATTTGATACGATGGATATCGGAAAATAAGCCGCCTGGAAGTATATTGTGTTTTTTACCTGGATGGTCCCACATTTTAAGAATTCAAAATAATTTAGAGGAATACTCTAATTCCAAACAGCTTGTGATACCATTACATTCGAAAATACCGTACGCCATTCAAAGTAAAATTTTCGATCCTCCTCCAGAAGGCGTGAGAAAAATTATTTTAGCTACAGACATTGCTGAAACTGGCATCACAGTGCCTGATGTAGTCTATGTTATTGATTCTGCTTGTCACAAGGAAGTCAGGTGGCACGAAAATAAGGGATTATCGTCTATAGATACACATTGGATTTCTAAGGCGAATATGAATCAAAGGTATTTGTTGCACTTGAATTTAAGGATAGTTAAGCATTCTCAAAAGTATCATTTAAAATGACACATAATAACAATTTTATTTGCAGAAAAGGCAGAGCCGGAAGGGTGCAGAAAGGGGAAAGCTTTCATTTCATTACAAAGCAACAATATGAAGAATTAGATCCATATCCTATTCCCGAAGTTCTTCGGGTTTCGCTTGAAAAAACAGTTCTTGACGGTAAAACTTATAGTAATGAGACAGCTGAACAATTTCTTGGGAGTATGCCGCAGCCCCCAAGAATATCTGCTGTAAAAAAAGCTGTTCATGATTTACAAGAATTGGGTGCTCTGGACCAGAATCAAGATCTTACTGCACTAGGAAAGCGAATCGCCATGTTCACTATTCATCCGAAACTGAGTAAAGCTATGGTTTATTCAGCAATTTTCAAGTAAGTATCGTTATCGACGTCTTGAGAAATTCTAAAGATTTAAAGAATCACAAGGTTTAAATTGAATGTATATAAAACGTTTTTTTACACATATATATTTGTTATAAATGTACAAACGTTATCAAGGCACAATTTTCTTATGCATTAAAAGTTCAACTGAGAAACTCGAATAATTCTTACAGGTGTATGAGCCCTGTGACAACAGCGTCAGCTGCTCTTTCTCTGGATTCCGAAATATTTTATGGAACTTTAAATAATAAAAGCCGCATCAGAGAAACAAAACAGCGTTTTCATCCAACAAGTGATCATCTTTCAATTGCATGGATTTATAACCAATGGCTTGATTTCACCAGAAAAAATGGACCTCAGTATGCATACCAATTTAGTAGAAAAAATGGTCTCCATGCTGAAAGAATGAATATTTTACACAGTAAGTTTTCATTAAGTAAAATTGCTTACATAATAAATCGTAGTCTTATGAACTGATATCTCGCAAAGCCCTAAACTAAATTATCCCAATCAAAATTTAAATTAATATTCACAGAGGTACATAGTTTGCGCGTAACATCAGTCTCAACTTATTCACTAAATCTCGGTTGTTCAAGCACATTGAATTTTTTGTTTAGACAATAATGTGATGAATACAATAGTACACTTTGTGCCAAGGTGTTGTTTCGTAAAATTAAAAGTACAAACTAATACGCTTGAAACTGATGTTATAATTAACTATTAACTTAATATAATTAATTATACAATTTTTATATAGTTATATTATGATATAGTCTTTATATTACATTTAAATAGACGATATAGTAAATAAATTTTCATATAGTAGTAACATCAAAATTTAACAGTTTGGACATATATAATAATTTGTAGCTAATACATTTACATACCATTTTTATAAAGTTAAAAATTTTAATTATCCTATGTTTTCTTATCTTGTTTTTTTAAAAGCTATGTGTAAGGAAAAAGCTACCAAAAGTCGTTTATTATTGGACGTTACATGGAATCTTATTTTTTTTCAGAGGTACGAGATATAAACTTAGAACATCTTCGCGAGTCGGGTATGATAGTAAATGTGCAAGAAGCGTCGGATTTGAATTGCGAAGAAAACGAGTACGCTGCTCTAGATGAATTGGCGCGCGGTATTTTACTAGCTGGTATGGATCAAATATTGAAGCATAGAAACTTCGAAATAAGAAATGGACGCTTCTCGAAGGCTGGTACTTCGATGGTTACAGAGTGAGTAGAGATACTACTTGGTAATACTGTGTCAGGTTGTGTCTTTTTATCTGTCAGAGAGCAATTCAAATATGAAACAGTTGCAATGATTAATTATATAGAAATTCTTGAAGGCCATATATGCAATGTAAAAATCTTAATTTGAAACTGTAATATGGATTATTTAATGATTTTAGAGATGACGCCAAAGCACAACTTTCACCAGAATGTGTAAATTATAAGAGGACGTCATGGCCGAGTTCATTTTTAATATATTACCAAAAAACTCATCACCATGAAAGACGTACAACTTTAATACGTGAAAGTAGCATAATTTCACCAATTACAGTTTTATTGTTCAGCCAGGGGCGCGTAACTGGTTCAATGGTATAGCGTATTTTGAATACAACGTTAAAAAATATTTTCTATGAAAAATCTATTTAAACAATAATTCATTTGTAATTTCTGTTTTATTCTAGCACGATGATAAAAATACTGGTACAGAAAGAGTAATATTGCAAATCAGTGGAAAGAAGAACGTTCATCTAATATGTGACGAAACGTAAGTATTGCTATTTTACAACTTAATTAATTATTGAGCTCGTTTTTAACGTTAGGTAATTTATAATTTCTCTTTATAGCACTGCAGAAACGATCTTACGTTTCCGCGATCTCATGTGGTCAATTGTTCGTTATTACGTTGAAAAGAACGTAAATCGTAAGAGTTTATATCATTCGGACGAGATGACGACTTCAGATGACTTGGACGGCATTAAAAGGGAAATGCTTGAAGTGCTAGCATCTTTGTTGAGTTCTTCATCAAATGCGATAGATGAACCAGTAGATACGAATAATAATAATTTTTCAAATAAGTTTTCAAATAATAATTTTTCGAGTTTAAATCGTTCAGATGATGGTCATTATAGATAGTGTACTTTGTAAATTCTATTGTGTAAATATATTTCATATTATGTACAACTGTGAGCGTGTCTACTTTCTCTGCACTTTATTTCCTTATTATATTTAATTATTTTAAAAATACTAATTACCAATTTTATGATTTACCATGCGATGAATGTGCAATAGTTATAATGGAAACTGTAATTCAACATTTAAAAAGTTGAAACGCCTACTTCAGTTTATGACAGGAGGTATAAAATCTATCATATACGTAAATTATTTTATAAATCATACTGCTACAAGTTAATGATTTAAAATATAACTAGTAAAGACGTGAATCATGTTTCTTTTTTTTAATAATTCACAGTTATAATACTAAAATACATTTTGCACAATGCCCGTATGTACGCGATCATTAAAGACCTCGTAAGTTATAAATTGACTTATTCTACAATTTTATAGTGTAGAAAAATATTCAAGCACTAAAGTATAACTAAAGTAAAATATATTACCCGTAATTACCTATCTTGTATTTTTGCATTTAACACTTATAACAATATCATACAAAATAAGTTTAATATGATTGAAGGAAATTTATAAATTGTTCATTTTAACCAAAAAAATAAAAAAAACATCTAAATGTGACATTGATTATAAATGAATTTTTTTTATGAAATCACATTCTTGAGTTTAAAAATTGTAGTATTTATACTAATAAGAAGACTATACGCATAGTAGTATTTATACTAATAAGAAGACTATACGCATTCCTTCACCCGTTTGATAAATTAACCCACTTTGAAATTTATCAGAGCCGCCAATGTATCTCTAAAAATATTGCGACGTGGGTACAAAAATACTGTCTACATAAGATTTCGATCAGAAGATTTTACCTACTTATTTCTTAAGTTATTATAACTATCAGTAACATTTTTCTAATAATAATATAACTTTTTATATAAAATTAGATAATATCAATCTACAACACATTGCATTATTTAGTATCAAATTTCTGTATAAAAACCTAAAATTATCAATAGATAAGATCAAGTAGTAACAGACTTGTTCATTTATGCGCAAAAGTCTGTTACTACTGAATCGAGTAAATTAGACTTTTTCACATGTGCGAGACATCATACCGGCGGGTATTACGAAAACAAATAAGGCAATAACGATTTTTACCGATATCCACCGATTGCCCAATTTGTTTTCGATGAAATCAGATATGAAAAGATCTAACGTGCCAATAAGTCACCAGTAAAAAAATGTATAAAATCCACCCTCTCTATAAGTACGTTATTATTTTCAACAAATCGTCTATTATATACGATACAAAAAAGCTTTCACTTCTATTTACAACAGCCCTGCACATCATTCGAGTTTCTCAGTAAACATACACACATCATCACACACAAGCATATATCTCTCAATACACCCTGGATTTGATTTGAAAAGCCTGATAATTGATTGGCCGCTGTCCAGAATTACCACCGCTACCCCTTTCATTCTGATGATGACCATGTCTCTGCCGATTCGCAGCAGCGAGTCTTTCGCGCTCGGCTCTCGCTCTGAAATTTCCAAAGAAGACGCTATCGGTTTCGATACTTTCAGCGCCACTTTCGCTATTAGCTCCATTGCCACTCGTCGACTCGTCGCTCTCGGTACAACTCGCCCAGTTATTGTTGCTATTAGAGTGAGATCGGTGAGCTTGCCGATGATTATCGTCGTGAAGTTTTAGGAGTCGGCGACGCGAACCGGTACTTTCGGGACTGCTTACATATGCGCTGTCTTCGAAGGTACAGGCAGTTGGACTGGTTGGTGGTTGAGGAGCCTGTTGATGATTTTCTGATTCGGCTTCACGCTTACGAGACTGGGATCGCGAGCGAGATCGGCTGGATTTTCGCTGAGATCGGTTTCGGCTCGAACGACGGTTGGGAGATCGGCTGTTACTGCGATCGTTGTTTGGACTGTTTCGCCACTTGGAAAAGCGACGGTACTGTGGATTGAGTTTTTCAATTATTTATACAGCAACTTTTTTTTGATTTTTTTTTGCTTTGATTTTAGCGCAAGAAAAATAACGTTCAAATATAGTTAAAGAGATTTCCAACTCCACTTCAAGTTTTAATTCGCTACAGCGACACATATGAAAATCTAAGCAAAATAACTTCTGCATAACATCGCAATATTAATAGTTTATGAATAAATTTGGTAATGCAGCTTATACGATCGATAAATAATATTATTCTTAAAATACTTTACCTGCTGACGCCTTTCGTTCCTTCGCTCCTCATCAACATTCAGCAACTCGGCCACTTCCGGTCCATTTTCAACCTCGTCAGGAACCAATTCGGACTTCTCCTCGACTACTTTCTCTTCTACTTGCATTTTATTGCCATTCAACGCTGCGCTTTCTTTCGTGGGTTTCGCTGCAGTAGTTCGGTCGTTCGAAGCTCCAGTAGTGTTATTGGGCTTTCGACCGATCGCCGGGGGTTTCCCTACGACTGGCGCTGCTTCTTTGGCGACAGGAGCTTCCTCGCAGGTCGTAGGGTTACCTGCTCCGGTAAGGCTCCTGTCCTGCGCGTTTTTTGTTACTGTACGTGGGAAAAAATGAAAGCTTAGTAGAAATAATCAATTTTTTAAATATAACCATCGTTTTGTAGTAATTTTATATACCGAAATGATTGATAGCTTTCATTTTGGGTGGCGGAGGCGGTGGTTTCGCTTCGTTCTCCGTCGGTGGAACTGGAGGTGGTTTTGGAACGACATCCGGTTGATTGTCGGCTTTACGCTGACGACGCTCGTGTCGTGGTAACAGTGGACTCGTACACTTGCAGCTGTTAGCCCGCCAACTGTCCGATCGATCCTTGTCCTTTTCGCTACCGTCGTCGTGTTCTTCATTCTTTTCGATCAACTTTTCGGTCTTTTGCTTCTCTTTCTGGTCTTGTTGCTTCTGTTGCTGCTGCTGGTACTTCAGACGAGCCTCGTAGATCTCACGCAGACTGTTATACTCGCGTGGTGGCTTTGATGGATTTTCCGTGTCTGAAAAATGTCAGTTGATCGAGTTATTTAATCATCATTTATTTTGACTCGATAAAGATTAATATTTAATTATAATTATGAGAAAACAACTCAGTATTCAAAAACTTGTAGGCTAAAGTCGAGTTTACACAATTTAAAATCGATCCAATCTACCACAGCTGCAGCATATAATATTTCTACTTAATTTCCGAAAGGTACATAAAACACATGGACTGACGCGTAACACAGACGCGTCAATAATAATATTGAAAATGAATACGTCATACCATTCTCTTCCCTAAAGCTCCTCTTGCTCTTGAGCATGATTTGCGAGGATCTCTCGAGTGAGTCAACGTAAACCTCGTTGACGATATCCTGGCTGTTGTACGTGATGTCGCCGTTAATCTTGAGCTTCATCGGTTTCCTGTCGAGTGTGTCGGGCTCGTATTCGGACTCGTCTTGTTTCACGTAATTCTTAGGCGAGTCGACGACTTTGATGGTCAGATGTCCTGGATTTTCTGGCTCGTACTGAATCTCCGGACCTGAATCATCGTCACTACCGGTTGGACTTGCATAGCCGTCGTTCACGTAGACTTCACTCACTAACGCGTAGTTCTCCGGTCGCAGAGGTACTAGCTCGGGTAGATTATGCTGTTTTTTTTGTAACAATGTATATTAAACCTTGCATTAATTTCGATTGTATTTTCTAACGAATAATTTTCAGATAAATAAACTCACGTTCTTAACGACGCTGTTGGTTTTCGTCGATATCGTCTCGCTGATCTGCACATCGATGATGGCATTCCTCATGGTCAGCTCCTCGTCCATAGGCAGAGCAGTTGATAATGCTGGGCTAGACTTGTCATCCGTCGTCGAGACAGGTGAACTCGAAGATTTCCTACTGACCTTCGATTTTTCCAAGCTATCCGTTTCGTAATCCGAAGCTTTCGTTGCTTTTTCCTTGACCTTGGCAACCACTAGCTCTTGAATCACAGCGTCCATGATTCGCTTCGCGTCGCTGCTACTTCGAGTTGACAGTTCGCCGTTGATTATGTCCAAAAGGACTCGGGTCTCCTCGATCTCCTTGGATTTCTTGTCGTTTGATTTTTCGTTGTTTATCTGGTTTTTATTCTGAGAGGAATGAAAGTTTATATATTATATTTAGTAAACATTTAACTTGAATTTTTTTAATAATACACACACGTACCTGCAGATTTTCCGGTGTCGATCGTCCGATCGGTTTGTCGTTATTCCTGGGAGCAGCTGAATCGTTCGTCTTGGCAACCGATTTTTCATTGCGCAGTTGTTCCAGCTGACTCTTGAACGAGTTTTCAATAGCTCGACGTACGCTTGCATTAATGGCGTTCTCCTGGTGTTCGCGCTTGTTGCGTTTAGCCCATTCGGCAATTTCATCGGCTTGCCGATCGAGATAACCCGGCTCACGAGTTACCGATCTTGTCGATCGTTTGGCCGCGGCACCGCGTGAAGAGCCACACTCGTCGCTCTCGAACATCTCGTTTATGCAGCCGTTCAAGCCCTTCAGGAATACATTACGTAAATCGTGATGAATCAAAGAAAATAGCGGGAGAAATATAGAATTAGGAAAAAAAATTACTCACCTCCCTGAAAATCGGCGGTAGCGACTTGCTGGACATCCTCGCGCTCTCGGCATCAACGTCCCTCGCAACTTTTCCAGTCTGTTGTTCTTTTTTGGCCAGCAGTAATCTCTCCTCCTCGAGGTTCCTCCAGCGTGTGTCGAGGAGTTTGACGTCCTCAAGCCAGGCTCGGACTCGACTCTCGCCGCTGATGGGTCCAACCGTCGGGCCGTTATCCGCGAGACCCCGTGTCGTCGGTAGGTTTGGTGTGGACGAGCCGTGGTTACATCCTGGACAGCCAGAGCAGCGAAGGGAACGAGCCGAGTCGTTCTGTACTGAGTTCGCACGTTTGCGGTGGGATTTACCGGTTCGACCGGCCGAACTCTGCCGATCAGAGGACGTCTCCTCCGGGATCTCTGTGAGGCCAGGAGTACGATAATTTTTTTTTCGGTTAGATTGGATTTTAGAATGTATTTTTGTATCGAGTGTAATAAGGTATAGGGAAATGTTTGTATGTTTACCATTGAGGGTAGGAACGAAGCGTTTAGCAGCCATTTTGTGCTTAGCGATCGAGATGACTTCTCGGATCTTGAGAAGGAATTCAACCGCGGCTGGAGGTGGTGCCTGAAAGTTTCAGTTAATATATATTACGTTACATATTGCAGTGATTTTAAAAGGTATATATAAAACAAGCATTCGTACCAACAGAAGTTGTCTTTCGAAGTAGGCAGGATTGAAGTAAAGCTTTCTTCTCTGTGTACCGGGAAAAATCGGCATATTGTGCTGACCTCCATGGTCTGCTGTCGTTTCAACGACTCGGACATCTTCTTCGGGTAATCGCTCACCTATTATAGGTCCTGCGTTGCAATTCTGTTCCTGAGGCTCGGAGTACTCATCGTGTGGGTGGATTATTGCTGACGTTACCTGCGTTAAGAGATTTTGAAGTTAAAACTCCGGTAGATTATTAATTATTTAACCCTTTATTCGCTAAGGTATTAGAGATATTTTACGGACAACCATTACAAACACATTCTGACGTACGTTTTTCAAATCGTCTAGTGTGTTATAAAACTTTATGAAATATACCGGTACTCGCGTATTGTATACATTCAAGCTGTTAAAGTTTAAATACCCATAAATTCTATATAGCCAAAACACTCATCGTTCTATAAATAATACCTTATTTGTTCCAATATAACCTTACACAGTGTAAACGCTCGAATTTCATAAAAAATTAAAAAGAATTTTAAAAACTCACATTTTCAACGTCAGACTCGCTCTCACTCTGCAGCAGTTTATCAGCCAGATCAGCTTCACTGATGGCACTGTTCGTATCGCTCTCAAAGTGTCTGGAGATCGAGAGCAGTGGGTTGCTCTTGACCTGTCCCTGACCTTCGTTGTCACTGGGACAGACGTTACCACCATCGAAACCATGTTGTCCTGATTCTGGTTCAACGTTTTGATCAGAAGCTTTCCTTCGACTCTTACGACTGTGTAGATACAGGGAGACACTCGCTACGTAAATCAACGCGAGAATCACCGATGAAACTCCGATTGCTGTGTACTCTGCACTGGTTAGTCCTTGCTGAATCGGTATGTCCGACGAGAAGGATACCTCTTTGATACCTAAAGTGAAGTTTTTGTAAGAATAACTGTTGTAAATTCGTTGTTTTTACAACATTCGTAAAAAAATATATGTGTCTTTATTAGGTGCATTTTCAGACGACATTTATAACTACTCCATTCACCGAGTTTTATATACGAACGAAGCACACTTCTAATTTACGACACTTTACACCTATTCATCTTCGGCTCATTACACCGTGTCTTCGCCGATGAAAATAAAAAATGATTTTCCATTCACGCGGTATAGCCATATTCCAAGTTTAAAATATGTAGCATAAAGCGACAAAGTACTTCATCGCAAGAGATTTACCGTCGTCGATACAGCTCTTGGTCTCAAGACGTAAATCAGACGCGCTTGTAGCCCACTTTTAACGAATGTAATTTATTGCAAAGATAAGCGATTCTCTTCTCGATAATTCACCGGAAAAATCGCGTTCCGCAATAATAATTAGCCGACGAGCACAGATATGGTAGTTGAGGGAAATTAAAAAGTCGTTAACGATATGCGCGGGCTTTTGAATTAACGGTGAGATATGCGAGGCTTATTATATCGATTGAACTCACTGCTTCTGGATGGAGAACCGGAGACTCGGAAGGTGACGCATGGGGTGAAGACTCCGTGGTACGTAGCTGCTGGATTGGCATCTTTGCAGGCGAGCTTCACGATCACTATTTTACCTTCTGCTGACTCCCGGAGTCGCGATTCGCCGACCCACTGCAAGATTTCAAGGATATATTGTAGTTCGTTTTTCTGTTTTGTAAGTCTTTGTTCTTTCATTTTGTTGTTGTTGTAATTTAATTACTTTTACTTCGGTAACGGTGAAATTCCAAATAATATATCATAGGAGTTTAAAATACTGTTTTTATTCAAAAAGCTCAATTAGAGTGAACTACTATAGAAAATCGTTAATTCGTTCCACTCAAAAATCATAATACACTTCTGGCATACGAACAATACATTACTTGATGATCCTCAAAAAAAATAAAAGCAACAATTTTTCAGTAGGCAGAAATAAGCATAATAACTCAAAGAGTAAAAAAGTTTTACTGTACGCGCAGCGGCGCGCTAAATTCGAATTTAAAGTGAATTTAAGCCGCAGTTAAACGAGCGTTTTGCTTCGTTTTTGAATTGCGCGCGCTTCACGCATATGCGAGCAATTTATTTCGAATTACTCTATAATACACTTAACGACGCACGATATAAAAGCCGCGTGTATCGCGCACTAATATACTATGCGCGTTTACGCGTAGCTCGTGTGATAAATCATCGAAAAACGTAATAACATTACACGCACCAGAAGCCGTGTGATAAAAAAGACGACAATTAACTTCCTCGTAAACGGTCTAATTAAGCTGAAGTCGTGAGTTTCCACTCTTTTACTATAGACGCGATTTACTTTACTGTTGCGAGTGAAAAGAAGCTGCTCTTGATTCACGTATTTTCATAATAATTGCTCATCATTTTCTCTCGACAAACGAAAATTAAGATGTTATCGGTGATTCACAATGATTTTGAAAAATCTCGTACATACCCTGGTAGAAATGAATCTAAGAACTAGCCAGTTCTTAGATTCATTTCTACCAGGGTACTAATAAAACTTTTTAACGTCTCTGTGTAAAAATGTATACCTCTTATTATTCAGATTGAGACTCCGATGTCCCATTTTCTTCCACAAAACAAGAAAATCTCTCAAAGATTACACACTCCGTCTTTAACGTCTCATTAGCTCTCTAAATATCAGTCTCGAAAATCCGTGACACTCATATACCTATAGAAAATATATTCGATCCGGAAATTAATCCAAGCATCTCAAGATCGCATGCATCGGAAGAAAGTGAGACACTCGGCCGAGATAGAAAGGAAATGATGCAGTTGTTGCTCTACTGCTTATAAACATGATTTTCGCGTTCTTTTTTTCGCGCGCGAAATCAAAGAGACACGAGAGATGCTCGCGATTTTATATACTTGCCTGGAGAAAGGTGCGCTCCTCGTCGCGGTAGAGCCTCAGAGGAAATTCTCCGTTGGAGATGTTCCGCAACTCTGTCCAACCGTTTATGCCCACCTGTTGGACACCGGTTATCACGCAGATCGGAGATCCGACGTCTATACGAAATCGAGAAATAATTTTTGTTTTAAATAATGATAAAATACAGTTGTGAATATTAAAAAAGAAAATTCAAATATATATCTCTATATGTATATACATTTTCAAAAATACTTCCAAGACCTACACTTCTTCATATGCAAATACAGTTACAACTAAAGTCTCGCAAGACATATTGAAGTTTCTAGGTGAAACCAGTCGTTTATATACCGCAGCACAAATGAATTTTGTTATACTTAAATCTAGTACATCACTTTGTTTGCCAATATAAAGCTTTCAAATAACTCTCAACCACAAATATTACTCTGCTCAAAAAACATAAACACAATATACAATCATCAGCAACTAATACAACATTTCCTGCCAGTCGATCAAGACTCACCTTCAAATTTAATTTCCGCATCGGGATGTATAATCTGTCCGGACTGCACCGGAAGGAAAACGTATGGCACCCTTTCAACTAGACCGGAACCACTGACAAAGTATCCGGAGACGCTTGACTCGCATTCTGCAAAAAAAAAGACAAGACTCTTTTAATGATAAGGATATATACAGTATTATTGTATATATACGAGACGACGAACAAAACGATTCGCATCAAGAAGCGAATAGCTGCACAGGTTCAATTTCAACTGCAGCAGCAGCAGCAGCAACGTGAGTCGCGCGATTTTCTCCTCTTGGAAAAGATGCTGAATCGCAGCGTAATCACGCTTAATGATGGACTGTGTGTCTGGCGCAACGTCTTGTGCGGAAGTGTATAAGTATACGATAAGCTTAGGAAGCGTTTGGAGTTATGTATGTAGAGGAGCAAATTTTTTTTTTTTCGCAGATGGAATTAAATGAGTTCTGTGAAGTACTCTGTGTTTGAGTTCGTTTTTTTATACATACAATGCTTTCGAGATACGCAAATATGCAAATAGAAGAGATTCATCAGTGACTTTCATTACTTTCTATAAATACGTTAGAAAAATGCTTAATGACTGTGATTTCTATACAAGAGTATATGGACGCGTTATATATTACTCAAATAGAAAAAAAATATATAAACAGCTCATTCACAGATGATCGAGTTTGAAATTTATCAAAAATTTTTTCCCGCGCTTTTAATCAATCTCACCGCATCTAGATTTCACCACAGGTTTACAGATCCGTATAATGGCACAACGATATACCCGAGAGAAGTAAACCGCACGAGGTCTATTAGCGCATCAAGGCGTCTGCTTCTTTTGAGAGACAAAAAGCCTGTGAGTCTCTACTGCGTCATTATGGGGGATGTGGAAGACGCTATAGAGACAGCTATAGCACACGTACGTAAGTCTAAATAACTTACCCGCACGTGCTGCGGCAAAGATACTTTTCTGCTTTTACGTGTTATATGATTCGTATATAATATATATACTTGCAGGCGTTTTCTCGGACTTCTCGGGATTATTTTAGTCGAGCAGGTGGAGTCTTCAATTTATAACGTTTCCTAGTACACAGTGTGTGTTTTGATGTATATACTTTATTACGTTCATTATATATAAACTAACTTGTAGTTTATATTTGTGCATTCTTAAACGCTAGGATAAGAATGATGACTTCGCAAGTGAATATTTTTTTAAAACTATATACCAACGTTTCAAACGCACGTGGTGTTCCTTATCAAGTCAAAGGCCTCTGTAATAATAATTTTTACAAAATTTACAATTGAAAATTTTACTAATTTACTGGACTATGTAAAATAACTGAAATCTTCTAAATCGAATTGATAGTATAATAATCAATTATATTATTTATTTTCACTTAACAGAGATCATCAAAGTCATAATTCTTCTTAATATCAATAATATGTGTGTGTTCGAGCGATTATTGATAACAATAAATTTCTTAAACTCCTAACTATTAAATTTTAAATTTATAGTATTACGCTTTCAAAATTGTCAGCCCGAATTTTACTCCTTTCATTTTCGCATTTGACATTTTTATAAACTATATGTATAATTTCAGCTTTTTAAACTTTGATCAAAGCGCAGTAAATCTTGCATTTTCTATAACATTCTACTATTAACTAAACAATTTTAATTTTTTATTGTTCATTTGTTTCTCCACTAAATATCTTTTACAATAATACAATTAGATACAAATCCTTTGTATAAAGCTCCACTATATATTTACCCCGTAAACTGCTCCTCGAACCTTCAACCCACTGCAAAAAATCCCAACATCTCACCACACACACACACACAAGTCTAAAAAGCCTCTATACAATAAAGACGACGTGACGCTTCATAAACCTTCGCAGCTCCTAGCTTAACTACGGCTATACCAGCTGTACATAGAGAACAGCATCAGCCTCAAATCAATCGGGATTTATCATCCTCGTCTCGCGCGCACTGCTGCGCTTGATTAACGAGCGACTACGGCTTTTCCGCGCGCATTATAATCTGCGACCTGAGCCTACGACTATCCGGTTCTCTCCCTCTCTCGCGCAAGAGGGGACATTACACATACGACACTATATGCACGATGACCATTAATATCGCGCCATTATGTCCGCCGATGTATTACTATATACGCGGGCTAGCCTTAATCCTATAATATGTGCAGTGTATGTACATGCGCTGACGTGATGTAGGTGATATGTGCCGTTGGTATATTCGAGGACGTTTTTCGAATCTTATTTTTTTAGTACATCAGGTATACATACATACGAGTATAACGATTTAACGGATGTACCTATAAGATCATCCCGTGTGGTCTGTGCGAGTTGGAAAATTCATACCGCGACGACGACTAATGCTGTTTGTTGAAGGGCTGCATATATGCGCGCGTTTTTATCGCTTCCGTGACTTGCGCGCTTCGCGGAAACGTGCAAGTGCACGCTTAGTTTGTAGGTAGGTATAGTTTGAGTTCAAGGTAGAGAGGAATTCTTTTTATGTTTATGGTGTAAGCTTCTCGTGCTGTAATTTGCGCAGCGAAATTTAGTTTTATAAATTATTGACTTGTAAATAACGTGTACACAGATCCGTAGGAAATGTGTTAAAACAGTCCGAATTTAGTAATCTAATCCCACAAGAAGTCTCAACACTGATGATGCCATCTGAAAACATCCCCTTGGGCTACATCCCCTCAACTTACGGTACTCTAATCCTTTTTTCACAAAGCTCAACGACAAACGTCAAATAAACCGTTCAAGCTTCCCAACGTATTTCAAACTATAAAAGCACGAAAACCTCACATTAACCTTTCGCACTTCCATCTCGCTCTATAGAGCAACTTTAAAGCATCTTCGTTTTTTATCATCACCACCTCTTACATATAAACAAGCTCACCCATTTGCCTATACGACGGCTACGCGATAATCTCAATATAATAATCTCCAACTACAAGTATAATATACCTAGTTCTTTCTCAGCGCATATCTATGCTTATATTCGTGTACCTTATACACATCCCATTTCAGCAGCAGCAGCAGCAGCAACTCGATCCTCTAATTAAGCGATTACGCGATATCCATCCGCGCGAAATTCACGGCTGCTGTTCGTAAAAGCGTGACCGCGGCCACGAGTATATATTATATGTATATACGGTGTAGCAGACATTATCGGCTGCGGTATCTTGTCGGACGGCTGCACGATTCAATGGGCTTTAATGCAGCTCGCGAGCTCGCAGCGCGACAAACCTTATGCAGGTATATAGATATAGGATTTACCGGTGTATATGTACTGCAGGTGTGCTGTTGTCTTGCTGCATGATCGCGTTTTATAATGCCGACACGTGATGCTGCCACGTATGAGTGAACCGATTTGCGTTATGGTTCGGTATCGGAATTTTTTTAAATCAGAAGAGTACGTGGCTGTATTATAAATACTGTCGATAACTTTACGATTTTTTTGATGGATTATTGGGCATAAAAAAAATGATAAAGTTCATTCTAATGAGAGAAAGTTCGGTATGGATCGAATCTCATCGAGTACACGGTGACTTTCCAGGAACGATGAAACTGAATATTTCAAGCATCCTTTTCCATCAGCAAGGCTCGCACAAAATGATGACACTTACTGGGAGAGAAGCTCGCAGGTACGAGAACCTTTTTACAAGGTGTCACACACTAGAATCTATATATATCGTCGTGTGCGCGTTGACCTCGCGGTACCTCCCTGGAAAGCACGAACACCGGCGACGATTATTCCGGTAAACGATAACTTTTGAAAATGTCGTCGCGCTTTGTACGTTACAAGTTGAGTCTCCGAGAAGATCGAGAAATGTTTTGTCTGCTGTGAGTCGTTGTAAGTTTACGTATAAGAGGGTTGTGATTTGTGTCTGAGGCGTGGGTTTAAAATATTAATGATGCGAGGTATTACAGTGTATAATATGACCGTGAAGAGTTTATGCTGTTAACTGTATGTGTTTGTAAAATACTTGTGTATCGTTTTATAGTATGGGAAGATGAAGTTTATATCTATACATTTTTTAAATAAATTTTTAATGCGTTATTTCTGCGTAACGCTCGAGTTTATAGTTTCAAATTTCAATGTTTTGCCGATTTGTCAAAATATAACAATACAAAGTTTTGAGCAGAAAAGTTGAACTCGTAGTGAATAGTATAAAATGAAAATCTTTCTTTTTTCAACTATTTTCGTATAGTATGAATGATGTAGCACTTATTATAGAAAAGATTAGCCTAATAATATTGACAATCATGATGATATTCGAGTCATGACATCAACTGATATCACTGACGTTTTAGACATGTAACTATATTTATCGCATTAACTTTATCGCATTAATTGGTTTGATTATTTACATAGCAGAATTTATGTAAAACTTGCCAAATTCTACTTTCGTATTTAAAAAAAATGATCTATAACATAATGTATAGGCCACTATTTCGAAATTCTCGCATATAGCCCTTGTAATTACTATAGGTATATTTATAGACGTTGCGTTTGGACTCATATATGCGACGCAATAAACCGGAACTACGAGAGACAAAACGACTATAACTGTAAAACCTACAGTATATTCTTTCTAAGAAATTCAATTTCGTTGAGTGCAACAGTTTTTACAAGCCAAAAGCCTTTTAAGTCTGTAATGATATGCTAATTAAGTTAATTCTTTAATAGCGACAACAAACCTACGTCTCGCCTTTTTTTCCTGTTACTTCTTAACCGTTTTCTTCTAGCACCCTTATACCTACAACATAACTTAAAAAACTCTTTAAATAATCGAATACATCTCACTATCAAAAAATGAAATACCCATAATGAAATGGACTCTCGCGAGCTTACACACATATTCTGCAACACTTGGCATCAAAAGGCTCACATCAGAAGGATTAAACGCGTGGAATTATATACAGGTATATAGCATCACGCGCACGCGGCAATTCTGTGCAGACTCGTGGAATACCATGTTTTATCGATCCCGTGGCGGACACCTTTGAACTTGTCGGTTCTAATTAACAGCGCTGCAACTCGTATACGTCGATAGATCTATCCGGTAATGGATCTACGACTCTCTTGGATTTTCACTGTATGCGTGAATGTATGCTTCTCCGATAATTAATGGGAGACGTGCTGAGAGTTATTCGAAAAAATCGTTTTATATTGTGATCAAAATAGTAGCTTTCGCCCTGGTAGAAAATTGAGCATAATTTCTGGTCGCTTCAGCACCGAGTGCCCGGATT
>UCOJ01001563.1:0-26957 GCA_900474305.1 Cecidostiba fungosa
GTATTCAATTTAGATTTGCAAATAAAACAATACAAAATGATTTCGACGAAGAAATAAAAGATTATGAAGTAACAATGATACATTTGGGGTTATCCTATTACAGATGTGATGATAAAATTTACACTGCTACAAGCAATACTACTAAATACATATCTTACATTGCGAAAAAAAATTGTTCTGGAAGTGCACAAATTAGTAATTTGCCATACGAGCAGACTCGTTTGTCGCAAGCTGTACTCAGTCCGTACGGCTTTTGGAAATTAAAGCTCACCAATATTCATGGCACTGACGATACGTTAGAAATATATAAAGGCCAAAAAGTTGATCTTGTGCTGGAAGGGGCTGGCGAATATATAAACCTAAACCTTGATATTTGCAAACATAGTTTGACGAACTACTATGAACTAGACAATAGTACATCTGAGGTTGAATATTTCGGTTTTAGAAAACATAAATTATCACACCATTCATTCCCAGCGCCCCATGAAAAGAATAGGAGGCGTCGTAATATAGAGTTCGAAAATTACACGCAAGACTTTCACGAAAATTCATTTGCCGCAAACAGTGGCTGTAATAGTGTAAAATCATCTTACATAAATACGGTTATTAGTGGGATTAGCAACAGTTTAATGATCTTTAAAAACTGGATACCAAAAACAGATTTGCTTCACTGGTTCAGTAATGAAAAAGAGAAAATTAATAAAGAAATGAGCCATAATTTGAAACTTCATTCTTATACGGGAGTTCAATTCTTAAATGTTCAGTCGGAGTTTCCGAAGATTTCAAATCAATTTAACGATGGCGAGTCAGCAACAATCAATTCAATTTTCAATAATTCTTTCTTCTGTACTAACGATAATTTATTGTTACTAGACTTATTAATTCGTCGTAAGAGCGGAATTAAACATAAGCAGAATAATGTTTTGGAAAGCAGTCACTTCGACGCACGATATGCGCAAAATCTTGCCTACAGAAGTCATTTAAATTTAAGTGTACACGATTAACTGGTAATTGTTCTAAATAACATATATTTCTCTGATGTAATACGCAAATATTTCTACATTTCGTTTGGCCAATAAATAAGTAGTTAATAATACTAATTTTAATACGAAATTCTGTATTTTTTATAATTAAATTGTAATAAGAAAAATAAATGTTTCTGTATATGCACCTATTTTGTCACATATCCGAAATCTACTAGTACAAGAACAAGTTATTAAGTCTCCTTATTTCCAATAACAAAATAAACTGATTATAAATGACTATTAAAAATCCTTGACAAATTTGTCTTCTTTCAAACTAATCAATCGTTGTTATGTCAAATAGCTGAAGTACATTAAATCAATTATTAATTTTTACAACTAATAACAAAATGTGAATTTATTAATATGTTTCGAATCGTTTCTTACTATCAAGTTGATACTACAAATCGTAAGACGCTAAATGACCAAGCTTACACACTGTGGTGAGTGGACGGGTTTTCAAGGCCTTGCTAAACGCTTTACGGAGGAGCAATTCGCCCTTCTGCAAGATTTTACGTTATCACCTTCCTATTTCGCCTAAATTGAACCTAAGGATCGAGAGAATCGCTATTTTTAACGAGAAGTCTGATTTTTTGGAATGTATTAAGCACTGCTCCGTGATTAATCATGCCATTGAAATTATGTATAATTATATAACAATGACGCGACGTATTGTAGCGATAGTTTTGTAGATTCTTATCTACAAAACTATCGCTGCAATACGTAATCTTATTATTACGACTTTAATCTGTAATTCACACAATTTCCAATACTTTTTTTTATTTGAAACAAAAAACTATAAAATTAGAATTGAAAATTAAGACTTTTTAATTATTTTAATTTAAAAGTGCTTAAAATCGGTATGTATTTTTATTATGTACCTTTATCACATACTTTTGTATACAACTGCAGCCCCAAATTAGTACATGCATAGGTACATAATTTTATTACATACAAAAATCACGTCTAAAAAGATAAGTAATAAAAAAATTTCTTTTCAACAGGGGTCGTTGGGTGATTTCAATCAGAATCTAACGTTTGTATTACGACATTAGTAGTAAATGTCAGGATACAACAATAACTGAATATAACATGAAAACAAACAAAACTATCGCATTGAATCGTGTGAAATGCATAACGGTTGCTCTTGTGAATTATAGGAATACGTGGTCACGTAGATTAAAAGGAAAAGTTCATTCAGTAAAGTGCGGTATTATGAATGAAACGGAACAATGGCTGCAGGTTATACCAGAAAAAAGACAACAAATTCGACCTTGAGATCATACGACGTTCTTTATTGAGATTCTTGTCGCGCTGCACGCGATCGAGTGACTCGTGTGAACAACTTTCAAGGGCGCAACAGATCGTCCTCTTCCTTCTTTATATTTTCACTCGCGGACTCTCGCAATTGGAGAAAATTTCTGGTAAAAAATAAAGATCGCGGCGTTGCTGTTTTTGAAAATCTTTCGTCGACTTTTCTCTTTTATTTTCGTATAACAACGCCGCTGAAATTTTGTCTTACACACTCTTCTTACTATGTAACGAACGTAACGTATCGCAAACGCGCGCTTGTAATTATGTACGACGACTTTTTTCGACTTAACTTTATATTTCGTAGTATACATGACGATCGCGTCGACCATTATGCGATCGAAATCGTGAATCGGCGCTGGGTAGATCGCAAACAAATAAAAACGCTAACAGTTTGCTTTAACTATGTTCAAGGTATACAAACTCTACATATTATATATAGAAAATAAGGACTCGCTTCGATAAAAATCGATTTACTTCTTTTCTTTTCTTTCTCCGACATTCGTTCCCTTTTGTTCTTCTGCTCTACGAGCCTCGGAATTATCGATTTTACAAAGTATGTATATACTCCTTTTGACTTTTTATAATTCGAGTACCAAGTATTGCTGATAACTTTGATAATAAGTGTAACTTATACTTAATTACGATATATGCTATAATATATTTAAAGAGAAATAACAATGCACGGATATATTTATATCAACCACCTGGCGCTTTACTTTTCAAGTGCATAGCTCAAACAAAAATCTTCGAGCTTGTCGCCTATTTTTCTTACTTATTCTTGCTTATGTTCTTGTTTCGAAACTGTGCTCAATTAAAAACTTAAGTTATTCGAGTGTTTAGCATATATGCTAATTTCAATGTTCCTAACAAGAAAATAAATCTTTTAGAAAAAGTGTATATTATTGATGAACAACTTATGAATTCATCTATAGCATTCTCATCAATAAACATAGTTTTTTGATTTATTAAACAAACAATACAATTTCAAACATACAACTATTTATAATAAATCCGAATTCTTACAACAAAAATTTTGTAACAATATATAATTTGTATGCACCACTGATTCAATAAATCTGCCGATCAATACCAAAGATATTTAGCATATCACAATAAATCAATATTATAAGTATTTAATTAATAAGAAAACTTTGCATTACCTCATGAATATACTTGATAAAAATCGTAATATCATTCCTCGTTCGCTAAAGCAATTTGGCCGAAGATTGATTGAATCAGTCATAGTAAACCATAGTTCTACAACGAGAGGGAAATAAATCGATCATCCAAATTATATAGAAACTTGGTATATCAGAGCTAACCGATCATACTACAATGTAACACTCGAGTCACTCAAACTTTCCAGTCATTACAAACGTGTCCGCCGGAAATGTCGGAATACTATACATTATACTCCATCGACAATAATCGCAAGCTCATCGTTTCGTATAATAGAGAAATTTTTGTCGGCAAAATTCGACAATACAATATATCACACCCGTATCGACTTTCCATGATCGCGCAGTATTGGGGCTGTTGGCAGTGTGTGATTCTGCCAAGTGCCCTACGTAAGAGGGCTTTTTTTCTTTGTCTACTTCTTATTTTTCCTTTTCTTCTTCGTTATTCCAAGGCGCACTTGGAGAACGCTTGACTAGGAGGCGCACGCAGTTTGAGCACCTCGACAATACTTCTACCACTTTCTCTCTGCTTCTTCTTTTTCACACTGTTTTCCTTCGCACCTATAAAGTATATGTGTACGCAAATCTACTAACTATCGAATTTTTCGATTAATCAATCATTATCACATCATCGTTGTTTTGGTTAAACTTATTAATCAACCGGTTAATTCGCTTTACTGTTAATTAACTATGCGTGAGTGCTTGATTCATGGACGTTATTGATTATTCGAGGGGACATCGATGAGAAAGTTCGTGCTCATCGTACAGAGGAAATACTTTCTGCTTGCTAACAGAAAAAAACTTAAGTATTGAGATAATAAAAACAATACAATCTAGCAGATTGATTTGCTATTACCTCGTTAAAAAAATCTTTTGAATTGACAAAAAACATTAAACAATGAATGGAATATATTTACTCAATCTTATTGATTTTATAGATTCATAAGATCAATCGATTTGAGTAACGAATATGGAATAGAGATATCTCCTTCGAATAATGTAAAATCTGCCCATTAGTCAAGTCAATGCTATTCACCCAGCTTGGGTCGAATAATGAATGCGTCGGAAACACTGGGCTTATAGCGTGGCGGTAGTTGGAAGTATTTGATTGATTGAATCGATAACGACTCCTTCTAGAAACAATCGATAATAACACTGATTAACAAAAACATCATCGACTGTCTTTTACCGTACCAAGTGTGCGTTTTAATAGGTTTGGACCACTAAATTTTACGATTCACTCTCTTGCACGCATTCCAAGTTCGCGAAGACTGAACAAAAATACGTACAGGTGAAAATCAATGGCAGAATAAATCAACTTACAATAACGAAAAACATCGTTGACGCAGAAGGATGCTTGCGTATCGGCTTTTGGCACTCAGACGTACACCCGCGTGTATGGATCACAGAAAAAGCTAATTCAATGACCTGTTCTATAATAAGTAAAACTCGTTGGATATAGATTAGAAAATCACTTTGTTAAAAAAAAGGTATAAGTGATCAGCGACCGATTTTCATTATTATCAACAAGTGCAGAGTGGCTTTGAAAAGGTCATCATACAAGTATATCTCTTCGACTAAATAATTCCTGACGCGAAGCATCCTTCAGTACTCTCTAACCCTACATAACACGCCTCTTATCAACCTTTTAAATTCGAGATCAGATCATCGTGATAGCCGAGCAACAATGTCCTTGTTCTCGGTCCAAAAAACTTTAAGTTTACATCGAGCGACACGCTACAACAGTATAATCTTCTTATGCATCTACCTCTCTGAATTTCTTGGAGTGTATAAGATACGTTGGCTTATACACTTTATGATACGTTGGCTTATTTTTTTACTTACTATTATTGTATTGGAAAGAATCACGTGTTGTGTTATTGCTTTCGTTCTTGACTTGGATAATTCGTCATCTACCTAAGTCAATGATATAATTTTCTCGAAAAAAAAATAATCCCCGGCAAACAATACTGTTAAACATACTGTCATAAAATGACGTTTCTTAACATTACATTCACAATGTAATACCAAAAAATGAGATGTTTCAACGTGAAAGCGACAACTCTATTTCTTTTTTTCTTTTTTTTTTATCAAGAAACAATAATTCAGTCTTCTTCGACTAATTTAACTAGTCGAATGTTATTTTTTTCTTAATATGTCCACAGCCCTATAATGACTATCCTGTTAGCAGAACATCGAAATGACGAAAAAATCTAGGGCACTTTGCTAAATCACTGCTACGACTTTTATTATACAGTACATTCAACTGATCCGCGTAGTACCAAACAAACTGGACTTGGTCCCCAGAGAGTCCCTGAACAATCAACCCACAACTCGATTGGCACCGCGTTGTTTCCCCATGATAAGCGCGTGTATGAACCCGGCCCCAAGAAACTCAGAGAGGAGAACAGCGACAGCAACAGTAGTCTAATGCCGCTGGCCCGCATCGAGCTCGGCAAACTCCTTGGCGACCTTGTAGACATAAAGCAACCGCTCATGCAGCTCTGGGGCACAGCCGTAGTCGCGCAGGTCGTTTAGCCAATAAGTCGAAGCTCGACGATCGCAGTCGATGTACGTCACCAAGTAGCCCGACCTACTATTACCACTACGAGCTTGCTGCTGTTGCGGGGGCAGCTCCTGAGATACGATGAGCTTCGTGTGGTCATCGAAAAAGTTCATTTGGAGTAAGGGCCCACTAAGCTCCATGACAATAGCCTTGCTCGTACGTAACCATCGGCGCATCAGCGGTACACTGTTTGCCCGCGATGCTCGTCGCACAGCACCCTGGCCTTCAACTCGTTCCGTCACTTCGCCACCTGTCAAGCAATCGGGGTATTTAGTAAAGTTTTTGCAAATCTTTTTACTGTGGACATGTTACATTAACTCTGTTACATGAATAAAATCCGATAAGCCTACTTAGTTTCCTTGAGGACAAGTTAAAGAGCAGTCTCAAGCTTTTAATTTCATTTTTGTGTATATTTCTATGACTTCAGTCTTCGATTATATAGAAGACAACCAATCGAAAGTGCAAACAAGTGTATTTTCCAAATAAATCAAACTACGTGGTTTAAATAGTATTGTTGTTACGTCAAATGTAACGAGTATTTATTCGGAAAACAAGGTTTCCATAAAGCTCACCTTCAGTTAGGTGTTTGTCCATGTAGTCGGTGAAATGCAGCAGTAGTTCGAGTTTCTCTTGCAAATGCGCAGGGACGTTTCGTTCCCTATTGTATCTCGTTATTTCGTCGTCCGCTGTCGTGTACTCCACTCGTCTAAAACATTTCATCAAATATACATGAAAATACCGTGTGATTTTACTTTTTTATTTGAAATTTGTTATTACGCTGCGAATCAAGTTTTTTCAATTTTCATATTAATGTTTATTTCTTTACTTTTTAAAAAGCATACACGTTTGCAAGGAATGTTGCAATTTCCCTTTCTTTATTATATCCAAAAGTGTGAAATGAAAGGAGCAAACAGTAATCTCAGCGAGTGTTGTGCTGTGTGAAGAAAAATGGTTTCTTTCACAAGAAATCTACAAGAAACGCATTGTCGAGGTACAGGACAACACAAACGAAAACACAAAACAAAGAATAAGAGCACTGACATAATGTATGCTAATATACCCACGCAGATAGTCGAACAAAGCGGAGGCAAAACTACCCGAAGAATGAGCGAAAATAACATAATGTCGTGCTTTTAAAGCACATATAAACACGGATGTGTGTCGCCTAGTGTATCATCATACTACTTTGAAAATTAATATACCAGCGTTAATAACAATAATTACAGAGGCGAAAGTAAAATCGTGCAACTTTGAAATTGCGTGTTTCGAGCGTCGCTGTACGAGGTAAATATACAAGGGGAAAATTTTCAGAAACACTAATTTGCGATAATGCTAATATATTATTATAATTATTCAAAGTAGATTGATTGGAGGGCACTGCGTAGCTGGCAGGCCATAGCAAGTAATTGCAACCGTAGAATTTATGAAAATACGGCCTGATAACTAATAATAATCACGAGTACTTATAAGGGAAAATCTTTCCAAGCGTAACATTATTCAAAAAAAGAATCTTTTAGTTGTTTCCAAGGTTACCCACAGTTTTCGTGCTCAACAACTAATCAATAAAAAAAAATAATAATAAATCGGAAGCCGCTTATTTAAAGCTGAGTAGTTATCTTTCATTTATGATAATACTCATAACTACCGAGGCGCCCATTGTATGGCAAGCCCATATAAAACAAACATTAAAAAAGAAATCAATGCATCGCACGTACTTCCTATCATGAGTGTAGCTCATCTTGGTGCTGTCGTTGAAGAGCACGCCGACGGACCTGTCGGACAGCTGAAAAGCCAGGCCATACTTGTTGGAGTAGTCGATCCACTTGGTGACAAAGAGCGGCGCAAAGTCATCGACGAGGGACGGGTTGCATCGGGTCTTGTTGACGGTGCTCTTGGCGACCGCAGCCAGGCAGTCCTCGAGCGCCCGGCTCATCAACTGGACCTGAGCACCCGAAAGGTTTGCCGCGCCCTCAGCCACACCTACACCCAACACTTGCTGCTGCTTCTTCCGAGACTCGAGGCAGAGTACGCTGCTGATCCTTTGACGGAAGCGCGGCAGTTTCGGTAGATGCCAGCTCGCCAGCCAGCTGGACACCTTTTTCTTTTTCTTGGATTTTTTGCCGTCCTGGGACTGCGCGGCTGCCTGATTGTTCTGCGACTGGATCGCTTGGTCGTGCTGATGGTTCGCCTGTTGGTTTGATATTTTTCGTTTAAACAAAAATGCAGAAATCAAGCAATAATTGAAAAGTAAAAGCCTGCCTTATATACTACACGCGAACAATGCGAATTCTTACGTCCGTATAATGCCCCACAATTACGTCATTATCAGCGCGGTAATTTTCATAAGTCGAAGAATTAGCATATACTGCCTGTATAGCCATGAGAACATATGGATAGCACGAAGAAAGGAAAAGGGTAAATCGTATTATACGCTTTATACGCAATTACGCTGTTACTCGCCTTTATTCCCTCGCCGCATATCCTTTGCAGCTCCGCACGTGCACGTAAAAGAAACGTACCTACATTCGCGCGTTACGACGATAAAAAAAGATCCGCGTATGGACGTTAATAATTCATAATAACGATCAGTAGAACCAATTTAATAACTCACCTGATTGAGATTGTGCTGAGCCTGCGAGAAATTGAGACTGGACGAGAAGCTCGTAAGGGCGGATGTCTTCTCGGCGAAGGAGAGTCTCGGTGCCTGGTAGCAGCAACTGTCGGGTAGTGTCGTAGGCACGTACTCTTGGGTGAGGTACGGGTGTTCCTTGACGAGATCGAGGGGTAGTCTGAGCTCGGGGTTAGGCTGTAGCAACCAACGCACCAGTTCCTGGCCGGCCCGCGAAGCCATTGTGTCGTCCACCTCCTTGTAGCGATGATTACAGATGCGAGAGTACGTTTCCTTAAGGGTGGACGAGTCGAAGGGTAGCTGACCGACCAGTAATACGTAGAGGATGCAGCCCAGTGCCCAGACGTCCGCCTCGTAGCTGTAAGACTGCTTGAACAACACCTCCGGCGCTATGAAGTTCGGCGTGCCGCATATCGTTCTGTAAATGAATTTGAAATCGTTATTTATTTCTGAATCGGCAAAGTGCCCTCTGTCAATCGCGCAAACATTTTACGCTATAATTGGTAAATTATCGACTTGTATAATAAACGAAGTATAAAAACCTGCGCCCACCTTCGTTATAATAAAAAGCTCAATGAAAATCGATTATTCCTCACGTCCTGACTTTTTAATGAACCTGTTATACCTATATATACACAGGATAAAATTAGCCGCATACCTTCCGATACTCGTATAGACTTGCTTCATTGATGAAAGTATCGTCGAAGTATATAATATATAATACCTCTACGCTTTCATTGTTGAGTATAGCGATACTCTTATCTCAGCGATTACCCCAGAAAAAAAGGCGGCGATGCACGCGTTACTCACACTCCTCTCTCGGATTATCTGCATAACGGTCGCGGTAATCGTCGACAACGATATTATCAGAGAGTAGCCTCAAGGATATGTATATACTCGCGAGAGTTACAGTTAAGAGCAAACGCGCGTGAATCAGTGCCGAGTCTCGCGGAACGCCAAGTTGCACTTATTATAGATATATCTCTTACAAGTGCACGTGTGCGGTGACGTCACACTCGCTTTCCGCTCGACGGATTTCCCGATAGGAAATCGGCAGGTAAGTGTATGCATCACAGACACATGCAGAGAAATGCCCGTATAGGAGCGCATAAATAGATAATAAGCAAAGGTGATCCCTCGAGAACGTTCAATGTCGAGCGCTGCACTAAAAATATACGGTTCGCTATTTAATCGATATATATGCCCAGCTATAGCTTTCTCTCTATCGCGGCTTATCTCGCCGGTGTGTGTAATCATGTGCTACTCGCTCGTGCGCGCTGTGTATCAATTATTGAGGCTGTAAGTGCGCGCGGCTTGCGTAATTACAGTGATTCGGGAAAGTAGCCTGGTACTTTCGTATGCACATATTGTACACACGCATATACGCAGGAATAAAAATGAAAGTATATCCTGCGAGAGCTTTTATACGATTATACCATTAACTTTAATTAACCGGCTATCGTCTTCACTTTTGTTTTTGTTCAACGCGTGTAATGCAGTGATTTTTATCGACTAAAGAAATCAATTCAGCTGCAAAAAAGAAAAAATACAAAAGATTAACTCACACTCTACGCCTCTGTCCATCCGACTGAGTAGCAAGACCAAAGTCTCCGATTTTGACAATCATCCTCTCGGAGAGGAACATGTTTCCGGGCTTGAGATCCCGATGAATGATCTTCTGTGAGTGGATGTAAGCTACGCCGGTGACCATCTGCTTCATGTAGTATCGTGCCTCGGGCTCCGTCACCTTGCCCCGGTACTTCAACACGTGCACTAGACTCTGAAACACACACAGACAAAAGCAACCAACGGATTAGTCAGATCCTCAGGAATCCGATCTCTCTCTCTCTTTCTCCAACGAGTAGCGGCGGCTTCTTGGAAAGCCGCCCAGACGCGAATTCTTTACGATTTCTCCTTCTCCCAACCCTTCGTGTATATACGAGCACCCTTTATTTCGAATCGTTTACTGTATAGCCAGAGTCGTCGTGCAGTAAAATCGTTATCTATCCTTTTTAGTATAAGTAATACTTCTGTTTAGTCGCATGGTATTTATAGTCGTGCGTCAACGCTTTTTTGATTAATAAACGACGTTTTATTTATTTATTTATTTACATAAACTGGCTAGAAGCCCTTTAAATACAAGTATAAAGAGATAGGTACAAAAGTATAGACAAATGATTTTAGACTCGATTTAAAGTGAGGAAAAGATTTGATATCGGTTATACGCTTAAGCAAGAGGTTCCAGGTTTTTAAAAAATAATTTTTCGTCTCTCAAGGCCGTCGCTCCTTATTTCAACATCAGTCCCGCAAGGGTCTCGGAAGTGTCCGTTATTGCATCATCAGACAGTTTAAGCTTCTTCGATTATCGGGAGGACCGCTATTCACGCGCCCAGTTATGTATAATATATGTCATCGTTTAAAAATAAGCCACACACCGCTGGGTATACGAAAAACTACCGAGGCTCTGAGATACGAGCTGTTATTTTTTTCACTCGCGGCGAGACAAATCACGGCACCGACGAATTTTCAAATTTTCTCGCTCGACTTCTAATGTTGCGCGTGTGTGGGATGCACTTGTCGAACAGGTTGAGAAATAAATTTATTATACCTTCAGCGAGATACGAGCCTCTAAATCTTCTCGTATTAGATGAAAGAAAAACACCCGTTGTTTTTCTTTTACCTAAACTATTTTCGTCGCACACAGTAGTGTGTGTCTGATCTACTTACTAAAAAAGAAACGGGCTATTTTCGTACGCATAATCGAGTCGAAAGAAAAAAAAATTATTAATCGCCGACTCCCGCATAAGGCAAATCAAAATTCTCAGTCTTACACTACATCACGTCACTAAAACATTTTATAAAATATTAGTGTATTATAACAGTAGACAAACAGATCGGTATAGACACAATATACACAAGTATAGGTATATTATAACCGAGCGTTTGAATTGTCCGGCAAGAATGTCGTAAGATTCAATGCGGACAGGCGGGCGTTCTATCTAAATTTATGAGATCCTTGCACCTGGGCGCATATTCACGTGCGCCAACGAGACCGGGACACACACTCTCTACACTTTGTGTATTCAAAGCACGCGGTTATATACCTGCGCGCACATAACAACTATCATCGTGACTAATCGTATGATTAATGTCCCCTTAAGCCTTTCGGTTTTCGTTGAATTTTTACGGCTCGCTTTCAGTTGGGTGCACGTTATATATTATGCAGTTCTAATTATTTAATGCTAATGAGGCAATCAAGTTTAGTTACAACAACGCCGCAGCTTATGAATAATTTAATTTCATCGACTGCGCGGTCATGTGCTTTTTTTTACTAACAATCAAATTTGCAGAGACAAATCCGAAACGAAAAAAGCTCGAAAAAAATGAATTATATACCCGACACACATATGCATGCAGCTGCAAGCTGCTTCGTTAGGCAGGCGCCGAAACCCATTCTCCCGGAGTATAATATTCCCAAGCGAAAAAAGCTTCTCTCAGCTTTCATTTTGTACACAAAAAAATAGGTATACACGCAAGCGGCTTTTGAGTTCAAGCGGGCGAGGAAAAAATAGTTCATCGGACCGTGACTGCATGCACAGCGAGACGGTCTAAACGAGGAAGTGCATTCCGGTGAGGACGCCCCGGCCTACAAAATAAGAAACACACACACACACACAGGCTCGATCTATCGCGCTTTTTATTTCGAGAATCGTTATATGCATCACATACCCGCGCAATTGTATATAATATACTCGGCTAACTGTCGCCGATTTCTTTTTTCTGCAGCGGAGGAGTCGAGCTCTTTCTCTCTCGGGTCAAGGTCGTAAAAACGTCGTCGGAACCGGAATGCGCGGAGAGTCTTCTTCCCCGTTGCTTCTCTCTTTCTCGTGCGGCGGCGACGACCTCGCGTGATCTCGGGTACCGCAAGCGCGCGAGGGTGCAGCACTCTCTCGATGTATATTATACGGAAAAAAGAGGAGGAGCTGAGAACGGGTTGGACGCAGGAAAAATATCGATTCTTTTTTAGCCGGGATATTGGATGCGCGAGCGTGCGGCAGGAAATTGCAACTGGATAATTCGTTGGTTCGTCTTTTTTCTCTATAGAGCTCTGATGATTATGCTTGATAATTTAAGAGAGAGTAGTTTGCATGAGAGATAGGTAGCTTTTCGAGGAGGCAGTAATGGTTAATTTGTTGTAGCGGTACTAGTATGGATGTGCTTTGTAAAAATAAAAACATTACATGTGCGCGAGGATGTGGTTTTTACGGCGCTTATAGAGATATCAATAGACTCAAAGGGTTTTTTTTTCTTCACGTTCCTTGTTTGACCATTGTTTACGCGGGCAACTGTTGTGTGCGGATGTGCGGTGCGAATGAAGGCTGTTATTAGGCGAAACATCTTAATTAATGGATCGAGAAGAATACAAAGGTTGTATACTGTGTGCATACAATTCGTCGAAAAAACATTGTTATTCTGATGTTGAGCAACTGCAGTGCGTTTTTATTAGGGCTACAAAATTTAGAATTCTAGATTAAGCGATATTTTTCCGCTTTTAAAGCCAAAAGGTTTATGAGCGTTTTCATTGCTGAGTCTACTGTATACATGATGAACTAAGACCATTTCCGAATGAAAGATTTGCAATGAAAATTTCCCACGAAAGTTGTTTGTGTGTGAGAGAGAGATTCAAAGTATTCACGCCATTCCAACTTCTATATATTGTACATTTTAGCTGTGAATTTGTATGCATTGAAACTTTTAAAATTCATAGGAATTTTCGTTCATTTCAGAGTATTGCTGCTCTTTTATGTATAGCTTGAATAGTTTTTTTCTTTCACGAAATTAAGATTTATAAAATCTGTTTCGGTCCTTTGCAAAATTGAATATGCTTCACGAATAACCGTAAACATTTTTGACCGTAAAATTTGATAATCTATAACACTCTTAATATTTCTCATCCTAAATTACGTCGCCTCATTTATTACAGTCGTATACTATACGCTGAGGTAACTTTGATGCGCTGTAAAAGAACGAAGAAAGCAGAAGCCACAAGAGAGATTTTATGAAGTATTTTATTTTTATCAAGCGTGATATATTGCGTGCTCATAGCTCACATTGTAACCGACTTTTATATGCGATGCACACTGAGAAGTTCAATGATTTTTATTTATGCTGATGACGTAAAAGAAATCTTCCGAAATTCCAAACGCAGTGGCCTTTTTTATTCGCTTTGGAAATAAATTCCACAGCAGCAGCAAAGATCGCGTATGACTACGCTTAATGATCGACTACAAAATTGTTCGTTCGTCATCAGCGAGTATACGGGTTTCGTATAGTTTACAGAAAATGTAACGTCACAGACCTAACAGTAATGTAAACGATGACATAGAATTTACGGCAGGAATGAGTATAGGTATCTATGAGAAAGACTCGCGAGTGCGAACGAGTTCGTGACGCAGTCTTCGCGAAATTGCGATAGGATTCATAGGTATATAGGCACAAAAGCCATTTACAGAGGCAAAACGAGATTTACCTTTTTCGGACAAGCCTCCAGCAGCATGTAGACGTTCAGGGTGTCCTCGAAGTAGTGATGCATCTGCACGACGTTTACATGATTCAACTCTTTATGAATCATGATTTCGCGTGCGATCTGATTGGGAACATAGGCAAAAGTAACAGTATTATTTTCAATGTTGAAATTTCGTCGTCACACGTAACGGGCTTTCCTGTCTCATGAAGATTTCGTCGACAAAAGATAATTATAGATTCAGGGAAAGTTAGTGAATGGGAATGAGATTTTTTCCGTCTGAATTGCCCGCTACGCGATCTATAAATATTCTGCAGCCGGAAATTTTTATTCTTACCTTTTGCATATGGATTTTCTGCATCTGATGCTTTGGAATAATTTTACAAGCGTATTGTTTTCTCGTCGCGATGTCCGTGATAAGGTAAACTCTCGCGAATCCTCCCTGCAACACAACAAAGAAAATAACGATTATTAAAATTTTTACTCGTTATAGATACTCAGCATAGAATATCATCAATTCGTAAACTCAGAGAACACAAAGCGTCGTAAATTGTGTTGACCCTGTCGAGCAAAATCATTGTTACGTTTAGTAGTATATTTAAACTGGTGAGTGATATGAAATTCGTTTCGACCTTTACTCTCATAAATACAATAAGTATCCTCATGAAATATGGTGACGCCGCGACGGCCTATATCAGTTTACGTATATTCATTATTTTTATATTTTACCATCCTTAGCATTGTTCAAGGATCAACGAACAACATAAGAGTCATAAATGATGCCGACAAATTTACAGTTATCCATTTAATCATAAGGCAAATGGGCTTGTTATTGATATTTTTCAAATATAAGATGTATGCCAGTATTGCTCTTTTGAATTATTTGTCTATAGAAAGAGTTAACTCAAACTTACTGTATACATATATTTCAATAAAAAAAGAAAAAAGAATGTTCCCCCATTCAATTTACACGCATCCTGCATGTATTCCCAACGTCAATCATACAAATTATCATACAACTCCATGTAGCGCCTATATTTCCAGCAAGAGAAACGTAGAAAAAAAACTTGAAGCCAGCATGACCCGCAGCTGGAAAGCAATCCACGCTCTCGAAAATTAAAAAACCCCAGAGTACAAAAGACCGAGTCAGTATAAGCCGCAGCAGCAGCAGCAGCGCATTGTCCGCATATCACCCGCATGCTCTCATGCAGCGTCTAATACAAAAGCGCGGCTCGCGTGCCCGTAACGAACGGTGTTAGGGGAGTACAGCAGAAGGCGACACAGCGGCGTCGGCGACGAATCGAAATAGTCGGTCAGTCTCCCCTAAATCAGCTCGCGCGAAGGCGGCGTATTTTCGAAAAGGCCGGCTCTCTCGACTACATCGTCGCGGGCCGAGAGCCAAGTAGCTTCGAAAATAAATATATGAGCGCGCGCGTGCCGATGCTGCACACAGGTTAGCCCGTTGCGAAAGTATTAGGGGCCGAGACGACGACTTGTCTCTCGAGCACTCGATTCTTTTTCGGGGAGAGACCCCGACTGTATACTTATACCACAACGCGACTCTGTTAATTGAAGGAAATTTGGCCGTCTATCGGACGAGTCGCGTGTGTGCGCCGGACTGTCTGGGTAATTAATCGTGCAGTCGCGGTCTCGGAGGTTATAACGCATTCAAGGTGAGCTCGCGCGCGCGACCTTTTTTCTTTATATATGTATACATACAGATATATGGTTTCTGCGCGTATACGCAGTAGCCGGAAGATTATTTCGGAGCCATGTAGACTTTTTGCAGAGACAGTATGAGAGTGGCAGATTGGACATAGGACGTAATTGAAATAACCGAGTCGGCGTTCGGAGTTTCCGCGGATTAATTATAAAACGGCGAGTCGCTCTGACGTTCGAGCTTTACAAATGCGATCGCATAATTGAATTATAAAACGCACGCAGTCGTATTTTGGGAGGATTCGACGAATGGAACGATGTTTGGGTTATCCTGCAATAAAAATGTTGGCTTCGAAAAGCGCTAAATTTAAGCTTGATGGTACTTTTTTGACTTTTACTACGTAGCGGCGCTGTTTTATAGGCGGAATTCGAGCTGTGGCCAATGTTGCAAAGAGTCTTCGTATTGATTCTTGGACTAGACTTCCGCGTCATGCCAGCTCTACAGAAGAGTCAATGTTTAAGACCGGAAATTATGTCACTCGACGACTTTGACTTTTGAACATTTTCAAGATTTCTTATGTCTGCAGTCTAGCGAGCTATTACACTTTCATTGCGAATTCATAACTCAAAAAGTTTATGCACTCTACATAGTATAACGCGAGAGCTTTTTCAATTATTCAACGCTGTTTTTATGTAGCGCGAAATAACGCTACCTATATACTGCTAAAATTGAATGTCGATATCCCGCGAACAGCAAACTAACTTTGTTTCATAAATAAGTTCCAAGGGGGGAAATTTTTTACCGCAGACGAAATTGCGCTTCATATACTACCGGACACTGGCCTCGTTATACGCTATGCAGTAATATAAAACTTTCCGCCTGGATTATTCATCGATCGACTCGACTTTTGCGCGCTATAGACTGAAACCCAATCATTGCATAACGGTGCAGCTTAAGAAATGATAACTATCACAACTTGAGAACTCGAACCGAGTAGTATAAAATGTCATGGGCTGCGATTTCTTCATTTTTGCGCATACTAGAACTGCAATGTATCATGCAATTAAAAAAATTAGTATAAATTCACCTTTCCCAACAGATGACCCTTGAAATACGCATTGCCCTTTTCCGAGTCAACGACGTATCCGGTCTCCTGTTCGGCCGCCAGCGAGCCGTTCCACGACGACGTCGACGGTCCCGTGGACAGCGCGGTCGTTCTGCTCTTTACCAGGGCGTTTCTCGGCCTCCGCGTTCCATTGCTCGTCGTCGTCGAACCCGCAACACCCGCTAGTCTCGCCGACGACGATACATCCACGTAAGCTCCAGAGCTGGGCGTCGACGAGGACTGACTTGCGCTACTCGGACTGCTCGGCTGTGGATTCTGTAAAGGTAGTTTATGATTAGGGTACAGTAAGGAAGATTCGAATTTGTCAAATGTAATATATTCATTATCGTCGTATACATTACAGCAATGTCTGTTCCGTATCTCACCTGATGACTGTGATGATGGATCTGTGGCTGAGGCACGACCTGTATTTCGCTGCTGATACCGGGCGACTTGGTCTGTACTGCGAGTGCTTTGCTCGGGTAGCCTGGATGCGAGGAATACGACGTCTCCGACTCAAGAGGTGCCGACGAGCCGTAACCGATACTGCCGGTCTCGGTGCAGTCGCTCCGTCGTCGACCTCGACGCAGATAACTGCTTGATACTGGTGGGCTGCTCTTCTTCTCGTGCTGATCATCGCTGCCTGTCAGTCGCAGCGAAGACGAGCCTGAGCTGATCTGCTGGTCGGATGATCGCCGGGATTCTGAAACCAGACGTGTCGTATCGTGAGATTATTGATAATTATGGATACTAATAATTGAATTTTACGCGAGAGAGCTTTTGGGGGGTTGTTTGAATATATACTGCAATTTCGATGAGGATATTTTGAAAATTATTTGTGAAAACTTTTTGAGTACAGGTATACATATTTGCGAAAGAAATAAATAACAAGCTCCTTCGGCTTTGTCATTTTAATGTGCGACGTTAACACTCGAGGTGTTTATATTGCTCTTGAAAGCTCTTCGCCGAAACTATTTTACAAATCAACAGTATTATATCTGTCAGTTTTAGCACGCAAACTTCCCCGTCGTAATCGTCAAGACCAAAATTAGAGAAACAGTTTTGGAATACTTATATCGTAAAACCCAGTCGCACACATTCTCGCGGGGGAAATTCATTGTAAGCAATTTACGCGTTGGATATAATATTTTTAGCCTGCTTTAAAATGCATATGAAATTTCGCACGTGAGCTTGACAAATTGATTGTTTGGTCTGGATTAGCGAATGGCGCAAAGGCAATTGTTACTATACCTATTTTAAAATTTTGCCAGAATCTGGTTCAAACTGGCTTTTCAAATGTCGCGATGCTTTTATCAGAATTTGAACTTAATGGAAGCATACAGCACTATTGCGAGAGTTATTTTTATCTTTGATTAAAAACACGATAAACAAATATAGTTCTTGTATAATTTATAGGCAATATATTCCAACATTTTAAATATTTTCAATATCTGCGAATACATTCATTTTCATCTTCAATAATATTCAATCATCAAGAAATAATTTTGATTTAATTTACTTCGATAATAGTCGACAATCAGTCAGAGAAGATAAAAAATTGCCTTCATTAGACATTTAGAGTCCGCTTTGGGGTATTATTTTTTACGTCTAATACCCATTCATCAAGTTATCCCTCGCGTAGTTTTGTATAAGAGTTTGGGACTGCTTTCACGAGCCGTTTGATGATAATCAGGAGGCACAACCACGCAATTTCATCATTATCTTCGCACGCCTTTTCTTTTACCTTTCATTAATACAAAATTATATACCCTCACTCTGATGTGGGTCCCCGAAACTGCTGTCTAGCTGGGATTTCTCGAAAGATGGCGCATCGACTATTAATGTATAAATATAAAGTTGAGTTTTTGGATTTTTGTTTTAAATAATTTATGTCTCTCCAAAACGTGTCATCGTCGCTAATTGAATCTGATAATAAAACGGAAAATTGATTTATGTCGCATAAAAGCTTGATTTGAAAAAGGACGGTTTTATAATAATTTTGAATAAGTCAAAACTTGTTCGCGCATTTTTTTATTTAACGACTTGAGTATAAACGCTCGCGTATTCTTTTTTTTCAATGAAGTATCTTTAGTACTAATACTTTTGCGTTCCATATTGAAGCCGCACCTATTCGTTTACCTCTGATTTCTTACGACTGGAAATCGATTTGGAACTAGGATGACTAGCTGAATTTTCCCCACATTCAATACACGTGGAGTTGGTGCGTAATAGGAAAGGTATTTTCAATTTCTTTTTTTTTCGTCGCTCCGAAATCATTTGTTTTAACTTTTTCAATCGAATATAATTAATTATCTAACAATAATCACGATGAAATATTTGTTAACAAAGCATAAATCTACGTGACCGATCAAAAAGTTTCTGTAGGCTAACGTATAAAAAAAGATCCGCAGTTGCGTGTTTACAAATTTGAAAATTCGTAAACACAACATTTAATGGCTGAATATACTATGATAGTGCCCTTCGCCGAACACGAACCGATACACGAACATAGCTCTACTTTGTCTAAGTTTCACCTAATACCGAGCTCTAAATGTATATCCTTCTTATCCTTAGTAAACAAGCATTAAAAGGATTAAGATGCACAGCTGACTAAGAGTATCTGTATTTTTCTGCTAATCCAATATAGCATTTCAAGTATTTTTAAAAAACTTAATTTGCCGTATAATCGTGTCAGAAGCTTACGCGATAAGGACTAAAAGGTCGTTTAAAATAGGAATGTTTAAGTCTCGCCGCTTAGACAATTTCGCATACGCTTTACACTCAAACTCTAATAAATTGGAAATTAATTTAAAATTTTTTAGACGTATGAGCATTTTTGCAAATTGAAATAACGCAAAAAGTACAATTTTTTTATCAACATTTAGTTCAATAATATAATGCGATGCGTGAAGAAAGAGATTACATCGTGCGCTTTTTAATTAAAACCATCAACGTTAAAAAAACAACTTGTCATTTCTGTAATAAGATGGATAGTCGGTGTTAATTCAGGTGATTGTGTAGTCACAATTTACTTAGACAATTCGCCATGCTTCGTTGAACATTTGAGATTCAGTTAAATATTTCAGGGTATTACTCAAAATTTTCGCGCTTATATTTTCCACTCCGATTGTGAAAAGGCAAAAATAAAACGAGTGTTATTTAAAAAAAAAAACGCGAAACGAACCGTCAAAGTCACACAAAAATAAATTCCCGAATGCCGTATATTTGTTGTACCCAGTTATTTTTGTTTAAAAAAAAACATCAAAGCTTGAACGACGAGAGACGTTTGCAGACGCAAAGCAAAACAAGTCTCGGAATTTCTCTCGAATAAGTAATATTCAAAGTCAATTAACCCCAACACACACACACACACACACACGCACACACACAATTTTAGGCATAACAATCCTCACCTGAGATCCTCGGCGGGCTCGGTGGCTGCGCTACGTCCGCGGACATGTTTTCCCAGAAATCCTCGTCACCACCAGCGGCACTAACAACAACAAAACTGTAGCACACCAGCACTACCGCGGAGAGATATACTCAAGTATAAAAAAAGAGCACTCGACGAAAGCTGCAGTCTCGTTTTCAGAGGACGCACTACTGCTGCTGCTGCATCAGTAGACTCATGTCGCTCTTGGCCGCTGGTAAACACGGCACTGCGCGCGCGATTCCGATATCGATCGCGAAAGCTCTCTCTCTCTCTCCGCACACGGTATATATATATATAACTCCCTCTACGACTCGACAACGCAGAGAGTGGCTGTGAGTGTGTGGGAGAAAGAGCGGATCCTCGTGTTGTGTATATATGCTATCTCTTTGAGAGAAGACGGATTCGAGGGGGCTGCGGAGTTATTGTCTCGCACGTGTGTGAGGGTGGAGCGGATGATTCTTTATCTTCCGGAGGAAAGAATTAATAAGTTAGCAAGGTCGCGCTGCTGTTTCTTCTTTCAGGGACCACTCGACCTTCCTCATCGTCTATTCATCGTTCGATGTTCCTGATGTGGATCTGCTACTAATACTCATCGCCTGCAACACCGCCGGCTTATCCTCCACGTGTAGCATCAGTTTCTTCGACATAATAGCCGCTGAATGTCACGACGATGGAATATAAAAGGGCTCGACCTCGTTCGCGCGCGCGCGCAGCCTCTTCTTCTTTTTTTCGACTCTGCAGCGCACGGTCGCCCTTTGTGATGCAGCTTAGCTATGCTTTGATGTGTATATGTGTGACTCTATACCTGTGCGAGCGTGGGAACAGCACTGCGGGGAGAGAGAAGGTGCAGCGAAATAAAAAAAAACGGAGCTCCTCCGAAATTATCGGCGGGCGCAGGTGCAGCAGCTTCTCTCGGTGTATATAGCTGATGGTATAGTCGCACTTTCTCCCTCTCTATATAAGAGAACTCCGCGCACGGCAGCGGAGAGCGTGTTTGGCTTTTTTTCTTCGACTAACCGCATCCGCTCTCTCTCTCTCTCTCTCTCTCTCTCTGTCACTCGACTATCCAGTTCTCCTCCCCTCTCAGTCCCGGCTTGCACACTGATCTTGCAGTTTATATCAGCTTTGTGTCTCAGCACGTGTGCGATGCACGCAGCCTCCGCGAAAAGATATACCGAGTTGTGCTGCAGCAGTAAGTATACTTCTAGCGAGAAGTCGCAGGCTGCAGACGAATTTAGCGATACAAGTTAGTGTAGGTATTATAACGAGAGACGAGAACGGAGCGCGCAGGCTCCGGCGCGCCGAGTCTCTCCCGACGAACTGACGAGCTAGCGAGTGAGCCTCTCGGCGCCAGCTAGCCTGCACACCGATATATGCTTTATACTCGAGTCGTCCCTCCCCGTGCGCGTATACAGTTCGCACTCGCGCAGCTGTGTATGTGTGTGTGTGTGTGTATTAGTATATCTGTGCAGCACGAGCTCGATCCCTACTACTCGACTATATAGCTGCCCCTACTTCTTTCTCCTCCTCCTCCTCCTTCTGCTACTGCTGCTTTTCCTCGAGCAGAGCTATAACACGGGGTTACTTACCTTGGCGTGCAGAGACTAATTCACATTGCTGATGCTTATATACGCAGCTTTTAGGTATATGTATGTGTAATATAGTTTATGCGCCTGATTTGTGGGGGAGAGGGTGTCTTTGTTGAATGTTTTACGGCTAGCTGTGTGTAATAATGAATATATTTTGATACGAGTTTTGTGAATTTACGGCGATTTAACCCTGCCGCAACGACTCGGATGGAAGATTTTATTTAATTTGGGATTCATGATTTTTGCTCGTTGTTCGAAAGATCTCACGTATTACGTTATATATCCGCTAATAAGAGAAACGAAAAAAGCTGGAAGCTTTGGGAATCGATAACAAATTTACACATCGCGAGACATTCAATTTCACGCAATTTTGTCACCTATTCTTATTACCTCGAACACGGCAGAAGTTCGTGCCAGTCGCGCGTAATATTTACAAAGATTTCACCCGAGATTTTCAGCTTGGTAATCGCTTCAAGCTTCGCTTTTATCGTTATCATCAAGATTCATTGCATTCATCGTTAAATGCATTATATATTACGCAATTATTGACGTCGTTGCGTATTTTTCTTTATTAAAAAAATATATATTTATAAGAACATATTATACGTCACAAGCAAAACTTATCCCTTCGCCTGACGTCATAAAATGCAGCGTCATTATGACGAAGATTTTCCAATAAGTTTTTCTTCCGTAAGCTTGTTCTACGCACGGTGTTACTTATATATACGTCATCGACCTTTATACAGCAGATGATATCGATAGTCTTTATGGTTGTTTATTATTTTTAAGCAATAGCCAATCGGAAAAATGTGAAACAACACTTTGAGATGTATAAATACATGCGCACATGACTGATTCATTCGTAAACTTCTGCATAATTTAAAAAGCTTACACAATCGAATGCTTGTATGTATGTATAGACTTGTACAGTCACTAATAAATACTTAACACTCGTTGGTATATAATCGATCGAATCGTAAAGTTTTTAATCTTTTGTCTTACTATAATAATCACATTTTTACTTTTGATCAACAGAAAGGATTGAGACATTACGACAAACGAGTAATTTTAAGCTCGTTATAGCATCGCAAGATACCTAATGACCACGAGATCATCACTGCACTACAGTAAATAATACCTGCATATCAGCAGGGCATAGTGATACACACACCCCTACGTTTCAATTATAAAGCAATAACAAACAGACGCGTCAAAGGCACAAGCTCGTTATCGGATCGTTATATAGCGATGATTTTTTTTTTTAAATCACATATGTATCTATACATATTATTATAGAAAACCATCATTAGAGATTCTTCATTTTCGAGAGCTCAACCCTCTCTTTGTCAATCTATTCATCAACTACGCACACACATAATGCGTATACCTATAATAATACACACACGTCCATTCATTCTCTTCGCAGCAGCAGCAGCAGCAGCAGCAGCAGCGCTTCCCTTCCGTTCGTTCACCTATGGCCAAACGTGTTTTTCTCTCCGTCTCACTCTCTTTCTCGTTCGTCCATATAGTAGAGAAGTGGAGCATATATAGGACGGAGGGAGTATAATATGTGTCGGTATATATATAGGAGACCTGGGAAGATGTTGCTTTTTCTCGCTTGTCCTTGTCTATTCCGCGCGTGTGCGCAGGGCCAGGGTTATATATTTTACGGCTGCAAGCGCTGCATCCGCCCGAGGACGGATTGATTGCGAGGCGGCCGCGCAATGGACAGCGTCGAGTCGCGCAGTTCTTTGAGATTCACTGATTTGAATTTCTCGTATAATTAATTATTCGTCTCGTGATTCAAAGTTTGTATTATAGAAAAAACAAGTTTGTGCGTTTTATTTGTGGTGAAAAAGCTTGAAAAAATCGGCTTTAAATTAAATGATAATAATCGCAATTGATTATCTATACGAACTTATACAAAATTTTAACGAAAGCGTTACGAACAATTGTATTTATTTTTCGTAATTAAAAATAAAATGCAAAGAAAGGACTTGGAATTTTCTTTTCAAAAGCTTCCCTGTTGTATAAAAATGTGTCAGCATCTCGTTGCAACGCGGAAAAGAACAAAACTCTAAAAGAAAAAAAGGCCGTATATGTATAGCAATGATTAAAAAAGTATATATTATTTTCACAACAAAAATGCCACTATTTAGTAACCGCAGCAGTGAATTAGCAAAGCGCGCGTAAAACCGTCCTATAAGTATACTCATCGCTAAAGCAAGCGGTGCACACGTGCGCACGAGTGGAAGATGATCGGATCAAGCATGTGCAACTAGACAACCTCGCACAGAAGACTTTTCAATGTTACAGCTTACAGCGCGACACGTCAGGTATATCTATGTACAGTTGTATCTATGTACACGTACACATACATATACACGCGTCGTTTGATCGCGTAGAATGAAGAGCCTCTCGAACGCGAATACCTGATGCTGATGTGTGTGTGTATATAATAGAGTCTCTAAAGCTCTCTCACACACGCATAATACAGAGAAGCGATCGCACAGGTATTTAAGCGCATTATATTCCGTATGCCGCTCAGCTGCAGCAGCTCTTCAGAGAAAACACAGCGGGGGAAAGGAAAATGATCATTCGAACGTGCCTAATGTGCATAGGCGGACTCGCGCTTATATACACCATATATATATACCGCAGCCGCGTGAGAAAGATCGAGACGCAGAGAGGGAGAGAGGACGGACAGATAGAGGCGTAGGCTTCGCGTATATACGTGTAGCTATATATTCCTCCCATAACGACGCGTCATGCATATGCAAGTGTGAGAGAAACAGAAGATACACACAGCGGCTCGCTCGGCCGCGTATATACTAAAGGGAAAGAAAAATACGAGAAAGAGGTGCATACGTATTATATATATATAACGAAAAAAAGAAAATTAAAACGAAGACTCTAGTCGAGCAGCGATGACGAGGCAGAGAGACATTTCCAGCCAGTGGTAGTAGCGTCTTCGGCTTTTATTCTCTCGCTTTTTTTATTTCGTGTTTTTTCTCTCGCGCCCGCAGTTTTATCTCTCGGCTGCGCGACAGAGAAGAGTTTGCGCTCGCCACGGCTGCATATAGCGGGAAGCTTTCAGTACACCGGAGATAGATTATCTTTCCAGTCGCGGTTGTCCACATACTAGTGTGTCTGTATATATGTATGCTCGCGCGACGACAAATGTTTTATATTCTTACAGCCGCAGCTGAGGTATTATGTATACACGGACTTGACTTTTTTTTCTTCGTTTTTTATCTCGAGAGTCGTCGAGGGCAAGTTGAGGGTTTATTATGTGGATATACACGCTCTTTGGTGCGAGCTTTTTTCGAGATAAAGCTCCGCGTGACTCTAAGATTATTATCTTGCGGGTCCCAGGTTTCGGCGAAGAGTTGGGGGTGATACTGTGATGTAAGTATTCTCTTGACAATTCGAGGATTTATAGGCTTCTTTTGAGAACTTTTTGGATCTTGATGAAGGTTTGGAGTTTGATTGAAATTTATTGAGGGAAGCGCCGTTTATAACAAGGAAAATTTTTGGTGCTATACTTCTGGACTGTTTTGAGTTAATTATTTTAGAAAAATAAATAAATGTAAAATAATTAAGTTTGATCATAGTGTTAAAAGTATTCTAGTGAGATTATCATACCTATTGCAGTAATAGCGTCTGAATTAATGAAAATTAGATAGGTATTCAAGTTACCTAGGAATAAATTGATGTGAGGAAGTTTCCTAGAACTCACGTTTTAATCTTTTGCATATAAGAATCTATATTAATTTGGAAATCAATTGTTTTGAATAAACAACCAACTACTTATATAAAAAATAAGTAAATAAATAAAAGTATTTTGTGTCAAACCCCTTCAAAATGAGATTTTTTCATTGCTTTACAACCAAGTAATTCAAATTTTGATGGTCAATAAAAAGATAATATACAATGTAAACTACGAGTGATAAGAAATTAGAATTCGAATGAATTAATTCTATATGGTAGCATTCCACGTTATGATGCCGCCTTTATATCCTCCCAATCAAAAGACTGGAAGGATAAAGGCCTTTTCGAAGTAAGTTAGTATTGTAAATTTACTCGCAGATTTACCTCGGAGAATAGTTCTTGATATATTCAGTCTATAATAATAGCTGCAGCTAATATGTTGTCGATAATAACGTATATGATTTCAAACCATGTTTATGTTGCAGCGCACTCGGCGCAAATCGTAGGTACAAATAAAATATATGTATAAAATATCAAATATATAGGTATATATTTCATATTTACATATATTTTTAATTCATATTTTGATTATATCACAAAAGCTCTATATCCATTACTAAATGTGTGTAAAAAAGAAAGTTAAATTTGCGTAAAATTATTAGATATCAGCAATTCAGCCCTCGCTGCTATGCGCCCTGCACGTTATATATTTTTCTTTGAAGTTTTTTACAAGTCAACTATAAAACCTTAAAATCTCAATCTTTTCTCTTAAACTGATATTGCGGTTTAGTATTAAAAGAATGTTCATAAGCGTCTGATGCGTATTCGCCTTGGTAAGACCTAAGACCTCCTATATTTCCTAATTTATGTTTCAATTTTCGCCACCTCATTTGATTTTCACGTAACTGTTTGGCGCTAGTGTGCTCTTACCAAAAGGCAAATTGTTTCCACTGTATTATCGCTGCTCTGCCGCAGGGTGGCGCTACCTTTCTGCACCTATTGCGAGTATGCCATTGCATAGATCGAATAAGTACTATCTAATTCGGACGTCCAATCAAAAGTAGCACATCTGTTGGCAGAATTTGTAAGTGCTCTAAGTTATACCAAAATCTACTCATCTCTGCCAAAATAAACGGCTTGTATATCTATATATATTATATTAGAAATATATATATATATAGATATACTTTTCTTAAAGTACCACGTGACTTGGTATAACTTAGAGC
>UCOJ01001564.1:0-26675 GCA_900474305.1 Cecidostiba fungosa
CTGTTAACGGTGCGGCCCTGAAATATAGTTTGCACATTTTTCTGTCATTTCGTGCTCCCTTTCGATTGGCATAGTTTGTTTTACAATTGAATTGTGCAAACGTTGTCCAATAACGAAAAAACGGTCGGGGATGAAATGCTTTAACTCGATTAAAATGTAAAAAAACACACGAGAAGACTTTTTTAAAACTCATTAACTATTAACTCGATATTGATTTTCCGTCGTGTACTATCTTTGATAGCTCTGATGAAATTCTTTCTTTTCTTGTCATCCGTTGAAAGTCTAGCTCAACAGAAAATTCCAACCAAAGAATTGCAATCTGACGTAGAAAATATATTCCTACAAACTTTGTTTTCGTTTCCTCTTATATAACTGTACGCACATTACGTATACAAATCCTCTGATCGTCGGTATTTAAGAAAGCTACTCCCGAGGAAATTCGTCAGGAGCGCAGTATACTGATTAAACGACATCCGCGTGCTAGTTCAAGTAGAGCACATCAGATCCCGGGCACTCGGCCGCCTTGTATCTTAATTAACGATCCGAGATTCCCTCGGCTCGGCGAAGTAAGAATATCCCCCCCCCCCTCCTCCTCTCGTAGCCGTATCCGAGAGAAAGCTGGAACGGAAGAGTGAGAGTAGTTTAATCCCTGAATGGAATCGTTTAAGTATCTGACTCGAGATTCCCTGATTCGGAGGTTCGCGAATCTTGGAGTGTATATACCTATATATATATGTATAGAGAGAGAGAGAATTCGCGCAAGTTCCTTTGTTTCGGGGCCCGAAACAATTTACCCAACTCCCGGCCGAACAAATAAAACAAACGTTAGTCTTCCCCTACACTTATCATTAATTGTTGTTGCTCCTGCCTCAGGAGCTAAAAAGTTAATTTAACTTGGCCCTCTCTCTCTCTCTCGTGAGAGAGATCAAATCGGCTGCTCAGATCGAAATAAAAGATTTTTGAATTTTCCTCACGTGTCTGTATATAATAAAATATATACACCTTTAGCGTCGCCCGAAGCGTGAAAATATTCCAGTCGTGTTTCTCACTCAAAAGAAAAGAAAAAACATCCCGCAATCTCACACACAATCGCGCTCGATTACTATACCGTCTACAGAAGTCCTGCTGCTGCTGCTGCAGCCGAGCAATTCGCGGAACGCAGGCCGCAGTAGCTGGCCAAAGGTACGCGCCATTGAATCGGCGATTTATCGAGTGTCGCCCCGTTCTCTCACTCTCTCTCTCTCTCTCTCTCTCTCTCTCTCTCTATACTATATATAGGTATATACACATGCACGGACTCGATATAACTCGATGTAGCCGAGAAAGGCACGCCGTTGCTGCGGGCCAAAGGATAAATTAGACTCGCCGCCGCCGCCACCGTCGGCAGATCAAATTACGCCCTCCTATATATACGCGTGTAATCAATACGGCCCAGCATTGAACTTTCAATTAGCGTCACTTAGCTCGACAAACACACGGTCTCTCTGCTCGTGTCTCTCCGAGCGGTATACAATGTGCTGAAAGTAGGGGGTGGCTCTTGTAGTGTACAACGGATTTTAGCTTGTTTATGCGCGCCCCGGAAGCATCTAGCTTATATGTACTTCTTTGTATAGCCGAGAAACTCGATCGCCGAGTCTGACCAGACGCGGACTCGTTCCACTGTGTGTGTCATATCAAAGCGCGCGGATCGCGTTTCGTCTAAGTGTCCTCGTTTTTCTCGATCAACTTTGTTTTCTATCGTTTTGTCGCAATCGGAAACATCAGAGACGTCCAAGTCGTCGGACGTTATATATAACATAACTACTCGAGCGAAATATCGTTGTCGCTATATATGCAGACAGAGCTCTTTGTGATTAAAATCCGTATCGTGTCCCTTATATTCTCTGAGAGAGAAGGATCGCTCTCGCAATTAAAAGTATAACGTTTATTCCGTCGTTAAATTCATTATACATACCGTCGCAGTCCGGCTTTATATCGAACCTACTCGAACCTCCTCCTGCTAACGAACTTTGTCTTTGCATTCCGAGCAAGAAACATCACTTAAGCAGCTCAGCGCAGCCCCTCCAGCAGCGAAACAAACTCTCTCTCTCTCTCTCTCTCTTCTTCAAAACGAGAGAAAACGCCGCGACGACTTCGAGATCAAAGCCTTTCTCTCATCTTCAAGTCGCAGATGACAAATAACGAAAGAAAGAATCTCCGCCCGGACTAATAATACTCTCTCTTTCCAATGCCGAGCTATATTACTATATATACAGTATATCTTATATAATATATATACAGGCAACAACACCGGATAGTTTACATAGTTAAGAAAGTCAAGGAGAGAAGACGAAGCGAACGGGTCCAAGGTATATAAGTGAGTCTTTAGCGTTCAACTAGTATACTGCACTCCAATCAAGCGACGAGAGTTCGATGTGATGATGATGATGAGCGCTGCGCGGAAAAAGAGGAAGCGAGCGGACGTGCCTTGCATTTCGTGTCGGATATATATACACAGTCGCGTGTATACATCCTTTGCGCTTTTTTTTTTAATGAAAAGCTTGATCGAGTCGAGGATTACGTATGCATTTATACACGCGCGCGTGCCATTCATAACGGAATAAATGGCGATGATAATAATTTTCCATCGACGACACACACACATATATATATAATAAATAAATCAAGTTTGAAAAATAAAATAAATCAGAGCGCCGCGCAAATTCAATTTAACTTTCTTTCAGCGTCGCGTCAGCATAATTTCAGATTTATACACACACGCTTCCTTTTGGATCATCGAGTCCTTCGAATAAGGAACAAATTTTCCAAGCGCGACAGGACGGCACGGCTCTCCGGAATCTCGGATTAAAAGCCGACCACGTGGTGGTATACACGGAAAATAAGCCGCGCTCTCCCATAATCCGCATATTTTTACGCGATCGAATTCTGCCGCGTCACACGCTATAGCAGAGGGTATATAAGAAGAGAAAGGGCGTGAGAGTCAAGCTGTACGGTCCATCGATATCGAGAGCGAGCAGTCGATCGCAGGGAGCGCCGGCGTACCAGTAGAGAAAGAAAAGCGCGCGTGGCACGCGACAAACGATTAATCACAAAGAACGTATAGCGGATAGGAATCGAAGCGGTGCCTAATCAGTCGGCTATGGCGTGCGCGCACTGCGCCGTAAAAGAACTCGCTCCGATCCGAGAATTGGCTATCGGGCGGAATTCCCTCTCCCTCTCTCTCTCTCTATATATATATACACGTTTACGTGTGGACGAGCTGCTGCTGCTGCTAGCTCATACAGTCTCGGGGAAATAGAAGCTATATATAGTACGGCTTGCCGGTCTGTATACTGACGTTGAAAGATGGTGCCGCTGCGAGAGCGCGAGCCATGATATAGCACCATCCGAACGCGCTGATAGATCCAATTTACAGGGCTCGCTTGGTGAGTGTGCAACGGGTCCGTCTTCGGCTCTCGGCGTGTACACACACAATTTTTAACTCGGCCAGAGCCTGCAACGGAAATGTGTCTGCGGTGAGAGCCGTACTGGGCTTATATGCTATATATAGGTGCTATATATACTGACGCGCACTTATCAGGAGGTTTAGATTTTTTTTTTTATTCCAAAGCGTTTTACCGGTGTATTCTTCACGTGCATTATTAGGAGAGACGTATAATTTACGAGGTCGAAAAGTAAAAGAGCAGAGTTTGCGCGCGCGCGCGGCGGTATATATAGCGAATTAGTTCTGCTCGAAGAAATGCTCTGTACCGAGCAGCGTCGATACATTAAGTTACAAATTGGCCTATAGACGGCTTATATTCGGGACAGCCCTCCGCGCGGAAATCGGCTTTATTACAATCGATTTTCGCCGTGTCAATTGCAGGACTATATAGGAAATAGCTTTTTCCTATGACGCAAAATCTTTCTTTTTTTTTTTTTCAACAATCGCACACACATGGGATAAAAAGTAAACGCTGACACGAGCGTCGGAAAAAGCCATCGATATAATACAGGTATATCGGGCAAACTTCGTTGTCATCGTTTGGCAAACAATTTTCCGGGTATCATGTACGATTCCATCGTTTTAATCGTGCTGCCGCTATATTCTCGGCTCGCGCAATTATCATGCGTAAATTATTCATATATACTCCGGCGATTCGTCTCTCTCCCTCAGAATGAAAAAAAAAAAGTCAAGAGCTTATACACAATCGCACGCAGCCGCGAAATTGACCGCGCGCGATGAAAAAGTCGTATATACATATATCGGTATACAAATCAGCTAGAAACTTGGTCGACAAAAAAGTCGTCCATAACTCACGTTTGCATAATACGCACTCGATCAAGCGGAAGGGGCATATCGCAGTCTGGGTTCGACTCCTCTTATCGCTCTCGTTCCGTTCATCCGTCGCAGCAGCAGCAGCAGCAGCAGCAACAGCAGCGTCAACCGCGAAAGTCGGCTCCCCCAGCTCTTGACGTATTGGCCGCGTGCGATCGATTATCGATTAGGGCTCGCACCACTACTACTGTACTCGGCGCTAATTAGCAAGGCGACAGTCCATTGCGGTCTCGGCACTTGGACCCCAGTCGTCTCGTTGTCCTCTGACGCTGCTGCTGCTTCTATACTGTCTGTACGAGGAGAAGCGCAGGTATGGTCGTATATATGTAGAGGAGAGAGAGAGAGAGGCTTTCGTCTGTAGATGCTCTCACACCAGAAGCACGACGCCGACGACGATTATGTCTTCGAGTGGAGAGAGAGAGGTGCCGTTGCTGCAGTCGAATGGACTGCTGAGAGAAGGGGACGCGGCAAGAAGACGTATATGCGATTTTATTTGCTTGTAGTACGCGACGGATGAATTGAATGGGAAATTATTCAGTAAGGGTGATCCGTTTGAATAAATTGTCCGTTTGAATAAATGTCTGACTAATTTGGTGAGGAGTATAATATACCTGATTTATACTTCATATTATTCGGTTTGCATTTCATTTAAATAATTGCTGATGCCAATTTATCGGCGCGTAGCTTCTTTCAAACTAATTTATCGATAACTACATACTTTTCCGCCAAGAACGTACCAAAAGGATACAAAATACAATACTCAAATCGCGCATCCACAAAGTGTGTCTTCTCTCCCAATATTTTATTAAACTCCACTGAAAGTATAGTCTCAAGGGGACAATTGCGCGCAGCGTAGCGTTATGCAACACCCCCGTCCCCCTTCGTCACCACTCGAGTATAGACGCGCGACATTTTCCCGTATATAGCCGCGAGTGCAGTATATATACAGGAAAGAAGAGACGCGAGAGAAAAAGCCGAAGCGTTCGCGGACAATCGTATCTTGCGAGAAGGGCGGAAACTCTCTCCCTCTCTATATACCCGTATATATATACACATGCGGGGCGAACTGGAAATTCCCTCGTGCCTTTGAGAATGAGCTTTCCGCATGGCTAATTCGGCCGAACGACGACGACTAACGAAAAGATATCGGAACGCGCGCGCTCGCGGCCCAAATATAAAGGGGCGCGCGCGTTACGCTGAAAATTCTCGAAGGGTGTGTGACGAGAGAAGAACAGGGGATGTAGGAGCGGAAAAGGAAAATCTGCCTCGCCTCGCGCGTGAGATACGAGGATCGTCGCGTTTATAGCGGCGGCGGGACGATGCGCTCAAATTTAAATCGAAAAATTCTCCCGAAGCTCTCTTGCCGATTTATTGTGATGGAAAACAATGGGCGCACCTTATCTTTTTCTCCACTTCTAGCCTGACCGTACACGCAGCTGTTCTACTTATACCGTTACTTACCGCGAGTTAGAAATCAATCAAACTTGTAACAAAAAAAACACGACGGCTTACATATATATACCGCTTCTTTCATCCATATTGCAGCAGTCTCCGACACGCACGCGAGTCACCGGTGCGGCAGTCAAACGCTGCGGCTGCGGCGGAAAGCTTTTGGAAGTCGATAACAACTAGTTCCCGTGCTAATCGCTCCCGGTGCGGCGGCGCCTGATCAGCAAAACTTCGTCTGCGGCCAACTCTCTCTCCCGTGTGCCTGTCGACCAAATTGAGAGACCGGATCATGATGAGCGGCTCTTTAACGGAAAGGAGAGACGATAGCGTTCGTTAGAGAGGAATCACCACTGTGATTTTTGAATTCCGATTGATATAATATATGCATCAGAAAAATTAACTTTTGACGGCAAATTATATTTATCGATTTTCAATTTACCTATCGGTGTGGGTTTCCGAAGCACAATCAATCGTCGCGACGCTCGTATAACGAGAAAGAAAAGCTCGCCGGCTGCAATCTCGAGGCGACCGTAAAATTAAAGAACGGTTATACAAACAGCCCGCGCGCCACGCAATAGCTTCCATTCGAGCCGACGTCGATAATAGAATAACAGAAAAACAGACAAAGGCGCTCAATTGGCTTTTCCGCGAAATCTTCTCTCTCTCTCTTGCCTCGATCATAAACATTTAACAGCGAGAGTAAATCTTTTACGAGCGAATTACGGTCTTTCTCCCTCTCGAAAGCTCGGGCCTGTATCAATTCGCAGTAGTGCCACAGCGATATATATACACACTGCGGGAGAGTTGCGCAACACTTCATCCCGAGACAGTCTCTCTTGTGTCTGGGTTGCCACGCCGTGCGGCGTAATATTATACGGAACAGCAATCAAAGGGGGATGTGTTTCTCTACGACTTGGCTGTGTGTTGGGGAATCGCTTAATCTCGCCGTAAAAGCACGCGCGCGCGCGGGACTCCAATACTTTGAAGAAGAACGAATGGCACACACTATTGGTTCGGGAATTCGAATGATCGGCTCTGCTGGAGAAGAAAGTGATTGCGCTTATGGTATTACGGCGCATTGGAAAGTGTGTGGATTTGAATTTAGCGCGGTATACTATATATGTATAGGGATTTTGTGCTGTAAGTATATATGTATACATGCTCAGAGGGAAAAGTGACGACTCAATTTCTGCCGCGGAATTGCGGGATAGCTCTCTCTTTCTCTCTCGCTCTCTCTCGTGGCTTCGGAAACTAGGATACGATTGCGACGGCGACGTTTATCTGTAACTAAGCTAATCTTAACTGAGAGCCGACTGTATATACACGTATTGTAGATCTTTGCTTTTCTGTTCTCGGCTTCCAGCTGATGTATACGGGTTGTTCTTTCTCGTTTACTTCTCTATCATTTTTTTTTCACGCGGAGCTCTGTGGAATTGTTTTAATTTTACAATTGCGGTATTAATATTGATTCACGCTTATTTCTTACAGTGATAAAAGCACTCTACTGTCGATTTATATTTAAAATAAATTAAAATTGCGCTATTTTCATTTGTTATTAAAATTTAGAATGCATAAGTATTTAAAAATAAAAGAATAAGATATATTACATTTATTTGAATTGAACGAGAGATACAGAATATTAATTTATATTTGTACATTGTAAATTATTACGTATGTCTATAGATAGTTAAGTCTTATTTGCATTGATACAGATATACGCATTTAATGTTAATCAAATACGAAGAGCATAATTATCAATACTAATCATCGATATTGATTCAACTGAAATAACTTCATTTTATTACCCGCGCGTATTCTCGATAATCTACATATTGGCGCTGAAATTCAGTTCAAACTTTAAAATGATCCAAAAAGCGAAATATTCCGAAACCTCGCGAATAACGAAAGAACGTCGACAATTTTCCAACCCACTCAGCAATAAAAAAAAAGCCATACCGTTTATTTTCGATCCACCTCTGATGCAAGATACTTTCACTGCGATTCCGCTGTACATAGACAATATGCGTGAATAAGTTAGATTGACATGACTCTCATTCGAGGTCAGAAATCCGGATTTCCCCTACTGCAGGACATTCTCCTTTGCATAATGGCTATACACGGCTGACAAGGCAGCTATCCACGTCAATTATAGCGCTGCAGCACGTTGTCTTGCGTTATAATACGTGTATAACTATATATCCACTCTCCAGCCCTCATCATCATCGTCATCAAAGAAGCATCATTGAAAATTCTAAATCCCCGCGTCGGCGAGCGAATTCGATTAACCAATAATCCATAACTAATCCGCCCAATAAAATGAACAAACAAAAACTCATTCCAGCAGCAGTCCCAAGCTTTCTAATTCTAATTCCGGCTTGCTTCCTCTCTATACACGTCGCTCTTGATCTTTCGCCTGTAGCGGCGCTCCTTATCGTACCTCCACTCCAGCTCCGCGCGATCTCGAGAGAGAGAGAGAGAGAGAGAGAGAGGCGATCTCTGCAGCAAAGCTCCTCCGGCAGCCTAATCCCTCCGAGCGAGAGAGAGAGAGAGGGGGCGACTCTAACCACGGCCTCTAGACGTCAGATGCTATATAGCGCGATACGTCCTTAACGGGGCCGGCTAGGTCGCCTCCAGTTAAGTCCACGGGCACGCGAGCGAGCCCTGTATATAGCTTAGGTGTCGCCCCTCTCTTGTTCACTTGACTTCGTTGCGCTATATATACTACCGCTGCACTAGGGTTAATGGATATAGAGCGAGAGCGCGAACGTCTTTATTGCTCAGAAGCGCGAGTGTATACGACTATAGAGCCGTGCAGCGCTCACGGCTCTTTTCCGACGAGCCGGGGAAAGCGGCGTATATTGTATACGCGACTCGTACTACTGCGGCTTGAACTGCATGTATGTATGCACAATATTAAAATTAAAAGATATAATAAGCTTATAAAATCAGAGATAGTACGTAAATTTCAGCTCGAGCGCAATTTTTTCTCCCACAGCTGGTGTATACCTACAAAGCCACTCATCGTTCTTCCGGCACCGCGGCGCCTTAACTTTTTTTCTCTCTCTCCCAGCAGCAAGCTCTTTTCTCTCAGTTCTCTCCTGGCCCTATGCTATACACTCCGCCTCTTCGATTTACCCCTCCAACAAGCACGTCTCTCTCTCTCTCTCTCTCTCTTCCTCGACTTAGCCCGAGCAAGCAGCGCTGCAAAGCGGATTACGAAGGATCTCGCCGACGGGAAGAAAGTGAAAAGCCACACCGCGAAAAACCGACTTGACTTCCTTTTCCAGCTACTCTCGTACTATACTGCAGCTCCAGCAATGCGAGCATAATTCGAGCGTCGATTCGATTTTTCCTTAGACGCTCCTAGTTACGTATATATATATATGTATACTGTGTGAGTTGCTCGTGCGGGATTGAACATTTCTCTTTTTAGTCCGGAATACGACGAAGCCTCGAATACTACTACTGACAGATGATATGGAATTAGAATTTTACGTCGTCGCGCTGCAGAAGTTTCGCGTATATTAGTCGGACGCAGCTAATTATTTTTAATGCAATTAAAATTTAAACACACGGCGTACGCACAGCTATATAATTAATCATTTTATAAAGTGTATGTGTGTGTGTGTGTGTGTGATACGTATAGTTCGTAATCCTGAGCTTTTTCTGCAAAATGAAGGACATTCGCGATCTACTAAATGACGTATACACTCGAGCTTCCGAATTTCAGGCTTTCAAAACTAATTTCAAAATGGCATTTTCCATTCGGATTATATACGTCTGTCAGGCTGTGTTACACAAATTTTCGACAAGCCGTCGGATATGTAATAAATTAACGTGAAACATCAGTTATAATTACATTATAAAATTTATAAAATCCGCACTGAAATGTGTCGAGACTTCAGTTATATAATATTAATCTATACTCCGCGGACGCACATGAGACGCATCGCAGAATAGCATCTTGACCGCATCTCGCAAGAAGGACTACATCTGTAGGCTTGCTCGCGCGCGATATTACAAGGGTTAAACGATAATCGGAAGGGACGAGTCAATATACCGAATCGATATCGCTTAACGCCGGCCGAGCCTATCGCACACGAAGGACCAGCATTTAATCGCCGACGGCCCGGCGCACAAAGGCTGCACACTCTCCCGACAGGATGTTACGCGAGAGGCTACTACTACTACTACTACTACTACTGGCTACGGAAGGACAAGGACGAGAGGCGGAACAGTGAGAGAGAGAGATGGGCGCACGCCGCTGTAATCCGCAAGATTACTACGAGCAGAGCGCGCGGCTTAACGTCAAACGCCACACTGACACGCTGAAATCTGGTAATGCAGCTATCTCGTTACGCCGTAAAGTGAAAGTTTAATCCTCGAGAGGGAAGGATTTGACGCGAGCAGCGCTTGTGTTTGTCCTCTCTCTCTCTTTATACTCTCACGCACACTTTGACTCTGTTGTTTGGGGTCAGCAGTATAGGGCGTTGGATGAAAGGCTCGATTTTTTTTTCACCAGCACCCTTTGTCCAGTTGGCGTTTGTGCAGTCCTACTGCAGCAGTATATAGTTGATTCGGCAGTTGATGACTTTTTTCCTGCAGCGGCGGCGTTTTTTTTTCTCTGATGCTTGTTTGTGTCGCGCGCGCGCGATTTTCGCGCTGTATATATATAGAGGGAGAGAGACTCTCGTCGCAGGGGAGAGCTTGGCAATTACGCTTCGTTTGACGCTATATATGCGGCCCGGTTCTCCGATTGTTTTGTTGACGTTCCGCCTGCGAGCGGAACTGATGGAAATTAAAATCTCAGTGCTACAGACAACAGAGAGTGTCTAGTATTCGAAGAGTTTTGAGGTGTTAGGTGTATAGCGAGTTTCGTCTGTGTGTGCCGGCGGTGTTATTGGAGGGAAAGGATATATTAGGTACATATAAAAATTCTCAAGATCCCATCAGCAGGGTACATTTGTATTAACGCTCTGATAACTGTGTAAACTTCGAACTGGCGGCTCTTATTATTTATATACGGAAAATTTATCGGCCGCAATTAGCCGTCGAGGAAATAAGTTGATTAAAAATCGATTGCGCGTCAGTTTTAAATATAATCCCTCTCTCTCTTTCTCCTCTACATTCTCATGCGCTCCTTTATCGGACGGAAACGAACTTTACCGTTATAACAATAACCTTTTTTACTATCGGCTGTATGGATTTTATTTATTAATTCTAACTGTTGATTTACGATACTTACGTGCAACCTGTGGAGATTCAGGTCAATGGGATCATATTTTCCGAAGCCTAAAATAAAAACCCGGAGAAATATCGCGTCACTGCGAAAACGAAGGAGAGAGAAGAGAAGAAAAAAAAACGCGTCGTTTCTCGCGAATAAGCAGTTTTTTTCTCCGTTCCTCCTCAGTTTCTAAATCACTCTTCAAAAACTCTCGCTTTTCCAATTAGACATATATCAAGGAATTGAGAACGGGGATTTTCTCTCTTCTATACACACAGCGACGAGAGGCGAAATCGAAAAATCCCTTTATACACTGAGCCCGCATTCAAAAACCCTTATATATAGGTATATACACTCTTTCCGCCGACGTCATCGAATTCCACCCTCTCTATACAAAATTAAGTGCGAGAGCCGGCTTGACTCTTGCTCGAAAAGCAAACGTCGAGAGAAAGTTTGGCGAGTTCAAAATAATCGCTCGACGGTTAGCTCTCTCCGCGCAATCACGGGGTCATAAGTCACCGAGCAGCGGCACAAGCGAAAGAGAGAGAGAGAACCAATATAGCTGCAGAGTTGATTCGACTATGACCATAACCGCTGCACACACATATCCTTATATACATCGAGGAATAATCCGGCGATACAACTATATATGTATATACCAGTTCTCCGTGTACATTTCACTTTGCCCGAAGGGAGAGAGAGAAAGAGGGAGGGGGTGAACTGTACTGATTGGCCTCCAGCTGGGGCAGCAGTAAACATTTCCACCCTCGCCTACTCTTCTTAACCCGAAACTCTCCCCCTACGTCCTTTCTTCTCCACCGCCGCCGCCGCCGCCGCCGAGTGTGGAACACACAAAACGATTCCCTCCCTCCGCTCTCCAGGCGGTAGGAGAGTTTAAGCTCGATTTAATGGGGTGGAAACGCGCGGCTCGATCAAGTTGTATTCAATTATCCCTTCCACCCTCTCGATTTCCCTCTCCTCTTCCTCTTGCTTTCGCTATTGCTCTCGGTCTATCGTTCGCCGCTGTACCTCTCTCTCTCTCTCGCTTTTTTTTCAAAGCTCTCACGGCTGTGTTCCGCGTTATATATATACACACAGCCCCGAGAGACTGCGTGGCGCTTGCTCTTGCCATCGGCTTTATTCTTATTATCGCCGTATCAAGTTAACCGACGAGAGAGGGGCTCTGCCGCTTGTATACGGAAGGAATCATTTGTCCGCGGATGCAGAGACTGATAAGTTCTCCGTGTGCTTCTTTTTCGCTCGAAAATTTAAATTAAATGTACAAGTGTATATAGACACAAGCCACGTGAGTTTCCAAAACTTTCTCCCAACAGAGCAGAGATCATCGTCACGCCATGAAAAGAGCAAAAGTTGGCGTCGTCGAAAAGTCACAGGCTGAATATTAGCCGACAGCACGCACGAGTAAAATATATAGTGTACACAGTAGCCACGCATGAGCCTCGCGCGGCAGGATCCTCGACGTTCGCCAATCGTAAAGCTGGCAGCGATCCCGAATTACGAGATGTAAGCGCATTGTCAGAGCTCCGGACCGGAGAGAGAGAGAGAGAGAGGGAGAACGCAACTGCGTGGCTAGAGGCGGACGGGTTGCGATTTACGACCGATCGAACCTTCTCTCTTGTGCGCACACATGCACCGAGGGCTGCGCGCAAGCTCTGAATTATGAAAACGTGCTTTTGAGAGCGCGCAGAGGGCCGCGGGCTGCATAGGCCGTAAAGATCGAGGCTTTAGTGGCCGACGGTGCGCTACACACGCGCCCGTGCATATGTATATCTATACACACGCTTATGTATATATATATCCGTCTTCTATATGCATACGTATGTCGCAGTTCGAGTTGCGCGCAACTATATTCCGCAGCCGCTACTACGGCTGAGATATTACTTCCAGCAGGGGCGAGAAGTACGGCCAGCTCTCTATGTGGATGGGCTCGTTATTATTACGCGACTGCATATATATAGCTGTATGTATGTATATATATGTATGTAGAAGTAAGAAAAGGAAGTGTCAGCTCGCGGGTGTTAATTCTGTGCAGTATACTGTATATAATACCTATAGGTATGTGTGTATAACAGAGTAGCCGATATGCGCGCTCGGCCGTATATAATAATGTGTACACGTGGCTTGGAGGTGCGGCGGCGGGGGAGGGATGACGCTTGAACTTGCAATTAGCGCTAAACTCCGGCGTGGGGCTGAATTTATGCGGTGTACGGGAGCGTGAGTCGTCCGAAGAACTAGTCTCTTATCGCCAGGAGCTAACCCGCCGCTCTCGCGCTTATACACAGGACTCGGACTCCCTCGACTGGATTAAACGGCCGATAAACTCGCTGATCCCGACCTCTCTCCCTCTCTCTCTCTCGCTCTCGCTCTTGCAGCGATGACTTTCTGTCTTTCTCTCTTGCTCTCATTTGCTAGATACAGACACATATATACATCTATATAGCTATGCTATACTGCAGCTTTGTTGTTTGCAGGACGGATTGTTGCTGCGGTGCTGCAGCGCGAGCTCGGCCAAGTGTCGCAAGAGCAAGACTGAGGGAGGGAGGGACGGAGAATGCTATGGTTTCCATTCGAGCGCGTAATTGAAACTTTTAGGGTGTATACTAGGTCGAGAGAGAAGGAGTGGGATTATCGAGGAGAGAAATTGCGAGCGCTGCTTTCTTGATTGTTTCGTTCGAGAATTAATTTAACCCGGACTATGCGTACAATTTCCTTATCCACGGCATAGCTGATTCTTGTTTGCGCGCGTCTCTCTATATATTGTACACGGGCTGATTAGTATTATATACTTATAATCCTTTTTATTTTTTAATCGAAATTTCGCCGACCCCTCCGCTTTATCGGTATACGTTTCCTGAATTACGTTATTTGTATACACACGTGTGCATGTGGATATTTTATTTCCGGCAAAGGAGAGCTTGTTTATAATGTGTTTTACGCCACGAAGTTTCGATATAATTATCGTTTTGTTTGTACCTACTGATGAAACGCGGATTCACGTACATAATATCAATCCAGAGTTTTCGGTTGATTAAAATTAAACTAAAGTACACATTAGCCCGTATCTCACATATATTATAATTTTGAAAATAGCAACTCCAGACCGGCGAAACACTTTAGGGTATATGGAAAAGTCCTCTTCGCGGGCCGAAAACAGAAACAAGTGGCGACAAAATGGAAGTGAAACGTCGAGAAGCCGCAGTGCGCGCGTCGTCGCATTCTTTTCTAAGCCGATATATAGAGTAAAAGAAGAAGAAGAAGAAGAAGAAGTAGAGGAAGAAGCAAGTCACATAGTTTGCGACAATAACTTTCGGCAAACTCTTCTCCCAGGAAAAATCAAAGGAGCATTCACGCGATAATGGAATTCGCGCGCGCACCGAAGCCAAAAGTTAGCCTTGAAACTGCGCCGCGAGGAGCACTCGATTCAAGTAAAAGCCGAAGACTTCGGCGGCTCTAGATAAAAAAGGACGTGTACATCTATATAAGTGAAAAGGGGGGAAAAAAGAAGCAGCTGGTATATAGAAATTGCTCGTGGTGGCGGAGAGAAGGCCGTGTGCCTATATATATAGAAACAGCAGCCACGTCTCGTAAATCAAAGTCGGCGGTCGGAGAGAAAGAGAGAGAGAAGACGAGCTGACCGCGGCAATCCTTTTGCCGAAACACACCGAAATAACGCTGTGTGGAAGCGAAGGAAAAAGGGCCAAATCCGAGCGCTATATACTGCTAAGTCGATTTCTGATAAGCCGGCTGAGGGAGAGGGAAAAAAGAAGCGGAAAATCTGCTTCCACTCCTGATGATCCTTGAGGAGAGAAAGAGAGGCAAGAGGAAAACAACGCTTCCTTTTCGTTTAATTAAATTCTTAGATATATACCAAGAGCGAGAGCGGATCCTCTAATGGGGAAACTGTCTGGCGGGAATCGCGCGTATAGCTCGAACTATTTCGGAAATTCGCGGAAATATTCGCGCTGAGAAGAGACTTATTAAATTACGCGCTTCATCCTCGATGTGCGAGAGGTTAATCTGAATATTATTTTTATTTTCGAGTGGAGAGATTGCAACGCGGAGTTATCGACGATGATTTTATTTATGTATCGTATATGTATATATGTCCGAGAGAGAAAAAAGCACGATATTCGCGTATAATATATACGAGTTATGGATAAAAACATCCACGAATTACACGAGAGCGGCCAACATACATAATATACCTAGAAAGTCGCGCGCACGTCTGTCACTAAAACATTTTTATATACATCTCAAAGTTCGCTCACTCGACTTTTTTTACGAGCTAGAGTCGTCAAAGACATGAGTAAAGAGAGTGAGAGCCATAAAAAACTTGATCCGTTTTACGTGAAAAACAATGCAAAATATCGCGCGTTTGCCCGTATGACACTATATGCTTCATGACTGATGCTCGTTTCTACTGCCCTTTCATATATGTACCCTTACAAGCGATTCACAAAAGTAAAATTCACTTTTTCAGCTGTATACAGGATCCAGCGCGGGAAAAAACAAAAGGCTTCTAATGCGTTGTCGCGCCCCGCCGCAGCTCAAGCACACACACACACCACACACAACTCGGTATATAAAAGCGACGACGCGTCTCGGTGCGTACGTAACGTAATGGAGTGTATAGCGCGATATGCATTTAGCCGCTTGTCTCTATCTCGACGCGCGTTGCGGATAATGGTGTTGCGAGAATTTTATTTGGATTGGAGCGTGAAATGGATTGTCGCGTGTCGGTCTTACGTGTGAAGTTTGTGTTCGCTTATATATATATACTATGGGAATTTTGCGCGTATGTCTATATGCAAGAGGCGTTGACAAAAGGAAGGATAACGGTAGAGACACTGCAAAACGTGTGTGTTGTGTCCTTTTGATGCGCGAAATAGGTCTCGTGTTGCAGCAGCAGCAGCAGGCAGAAGGGATGTTTTCCCCTGTTGTTTTGACAAGAGATCCTTTTATGTCTCGCTGTATAGTTTGATGGTTCGCGTCAAAGTTTTATGAATCTTGCGTATATTCCATTTCGAGAAAAATTTAAAAAGATTCTTAATAAATGAACGCGTTTGTACTTTGAATTGTGCCGCCGTTTGATGTAAAAGCAAATAGAGGGAAAAGATCGCCGCGGTCCTTTCTGTGCAAATAATACGCGAGTTACAATACTTTTCGTTTTAATTACGAGAGTTTAGCGAGAACACACGTAAAATTTCCAACGTTAATGAGCGGTTTTACGTTGCGCAAAACCAGAAGTAACCTCTCGCGAAAGGGATTTTTTGTTTCCATGCAAATTGCACTGAATTTTTATGACGCTGGAGCTGCAGCTTTTAATAATAGTGTCGCGAATATTCCCGAAAAATTCCTTTTTTTTATTCGCGCTGCAGCTATTTATTAGACGAGATTATGATGCGGATATATAATATTATACAGTCACGCATACATGTACTTTGCGTGTTTAAAAGTCTTAGAGGTTCGTAGAATTTAGCTGCGATTTTGCGAGTATAGATACTATACCATTACAAACATTCTTCGACAAAAAAAGGTTCATTTTTAATTTTATTAAATATGGTAAATTTACGTAAAATATAATAAGTAAAAATCAATATGCTGCACATCACGAACATCAGGGAAAAGTATTATTTTTCCTCACTATTTATAGTTAAATTTTCAATATTTCAAATTTAGAGAGTATATTATAGTATAGTAGGCATCATATTTCCTTTCCTTCTTTCACATAAATAAAATAATACAGCTATATAAAGTAGTCGGATATCTTTGGTCGTTATATCGTAACGCGATTCCCATGTGCTACATGGCACAAAGACTACACAGTTTTTAGCGCAGAAGCATCAAAAGTTTCAAAGTTAATGAAGCTTTTTAGTGAAACAAGTGAATTGTTTACGAGGTTTCAAGTCTTTTATGCACAAATATAATTATGATTAGCCTCTCTCGCGACGCGCATTATTACATCATTATAAGCGCGCAACGAACTTATCACATTTTTTTTAACGAGATACACTTGTAATTTACACTGACGTATGCGGAGAGAAAAAAAAGCCCGGAATCGTTAGCGAACATCAGCTGCTTATGACAATTCTCGGAATTAGCCTATAACCGAATAAACAAAAATCATCTTGAAAATCTCCTGACACGCGGAGGGTGTTCAAATAACCGCGAGGCACACACGTGCGCACATATATACGTCCAGCTGTAAAAGAGCTCGGTTTATAAGTTGGCGGCGATCGTCGAGATAAGCGCAGCAGCCTACTGCACACGTGGGCTTTGAAAATTAAACCGCAAGAGCGAGCGGCGGGGGCCATATTTTTGCGAGTACCGCGGCGGCAAACTAGTGCGAGTAATGGAACTATACACATATATAGTTATATAGACGCATATATACAGTGCGCCTCTCTCGAGTATTCTGAGCATTCTGAGAGGGAAGTATGCGAGGGGCTTCAAAAGGGCGCGTATGCTGCAAAGCGCGCCTCCAGGGCATTAGAAGAGTACATGTATGTATGCATATACATATACATGCACACGGCATCTGTAAACCTCGAGCTTTGCGACATACACACCCACACAGGGACGGGGGGGGGGTGAAGCGAATATGTCGAATATTTTCATTTTCCGAATTGTTGCTCCGCACGTACGACGTATACCTATATACATATATAGTCTCAGCAGCAGGAGCTTTAGCTGCGCTTCGTCCTTTAAAGGAGCGATAACGGCGTCGATGAGTTATCGCGAAAATTGTACGCGTTCGCCTCGTCGTCGTTGTTGTCGTCGTCGCATTCCACGAGCGTTTCTCACTTATGGGGTGTGAGAAGCTTTAGTGCAGGGAGTAGTATAGAGTTAGAGATTTAGTTGTTGCGCCTGAAAGTTGTCACGACTATGTCGATAAGGAATTTCGGAATATATTTCGGTTTTCAAATATTCTAAAAAATTCTCAATTGCTAGAGCACAGCGCAGTATTTCGTTGATGAGCTGCCGAAGAAGAAGAAGGCAAAACGACGCTTTAATTAGGAAAACGGCGAGATTCAAGGCTCTTATTGTATAAAACTATATTTCCCGCAGCGTCTAACAGTCGCGTATACAGGTGCTCCGAATGGGTTAATTACCTCGTATAATTCAGAGCCGGAATACTTTCGCGAGAGAGAGAGAGCGCGCGCGATTAATTATAACGCGCTCGCGAGGGGTAGGATTTAGCCTCTTGGAGCTGAAAAAAAGTAAGAAGAGCAAAAAAAAAAAAAAAAAAACGAGCGCGAGTTTTAATAAACAATATCGCTCGGCGGGTCGGAATTAGTAAGCGCGCGCTACTCTTGGATGCAAATTATAGTCGCGAGAACGGCGAGTTATTTAATTGGCTTTTGAGCGTACGGCCTTGTTTAAATCCAAATTATCTTATATTTTTAATCAGTCCTCGTTATCAGCGCGTGTCGATGATCAGCCGCGTACACACACGTATATATACTTGCGCAATTATATCTTCCGGCGAATCAAGGAACACGCGCGTCTAAAGCCAATAACCGTAGCGCAAAAGTTTGCGCAGTATAACCCAGGAGAGCGACCTCTGTACTCTCAGGAATTCCAAGCAAGGGGTCACTGCATAGCCGTCTTTTCATCCCCCCAAGCTATATCCAAAAGTATCGCTCTCTCTCTCTCTCTCTCGCAGAGTCTCGAAAATCTCTCCACACACATACTCACGTCGCCCTTGCGCTCGGATATACTCGAAAATTCAACTGCAGTACGTATAGCAGAGCAGTATTAGCAGAGGGAAAGGAAGAGAGAGAGAGAGAGAGAAAGGTAATGTTATTGCCGGGCTGCTTCCGCTCGTATAACCTCCAGAGGAAGAGGGAGGGTCGTTAAGGCCATAGGAAATCACCGAATTAACTGTTTCCCGGCGCGCCAGCGCGTATACGTTCGCGTGCCGCGACCGCCGCCGCCGGACGGCTGACAGTTCGGCGAAGCGGAATTACCGCGCGCGCGGAACGTAGCCGCTGAGATGCCGCCGCCGCTGCAGCGCAGCTTCGAATTGCCCGGCGACTGCCGAGAGACCCTGAAGGTGTGTTCGTGTTATATATATATGTATATATATATACTTTGAAGGTGCGGAGGTGTCCCGGTTAAATGGCGGGGAGCGAATACCGACGAATTCCTATATATATACTATACATAGTTGCAGGCGGCGGTAATTGTTGGTCGTTGGGGGATTGCTTCCGCTGATGCCAAGGGTTGATGGAAAAATTCTCGAATTTAGGCGGATCGTTTCGCGATGCTGTATTTTTTAGTATAGCTTATTGCTCTGATGCTGATGATGAGCTTCAACTCGGGCGCTTATTCGTTCGAATAGTATAATTAAAATTCAAAGGGAATGCCCGGTGTAGTTCGCAATGAAAACACAAACTTGCGTTTTTTTTAGAGGTCCCGACTTTGACAAGAAGCAAAATCACTAGACTGTACGCCAATTAAAATACACAAGCCATTAAAGTACTATAGTCAAAGCCCTGAAAGCTATATTTGCATCGCTTTTTCTGAAATACGAGGATTGCTCAAAGTTCGTGTTTCTCTCAAAAGCAAATCGTGTCGGAGCTTTGTTATTCAAAAGAATTTCCAATCGATCGATCCCTATACCTAGGAAACTATCCGGGGAATTCGCCGCGGAAACAATCCTAATATATATATAATATAATAACACAGCTCGCGACCAACTGAGCATAGTCCGAAAAACCGCAAAGCGCGCGACAAGTTCACAGCGACAGCATATCGGTATATTAGTAGGAACAAAGCACCGGCAAATTTAAACGGTCAATGGTAGTGGCAGGAGTGTGCAAAAGTAACCTGTTATAAAGCAGCAACGGCGCGACTTTACAAAGAGTGAGAGGGTCGAGAAGTCTGGAATATAGAAAAGCTTGCCTCCGGCCGCTCGTATATTATATACGAATTCGATACGTCGATGTTCGACTCTCACCTTTGTGCGCGCACGACTTTCCGCAGAAAGGCTATATTTGAGGAGCCGAGATCGCTTCGAATGCTTAATGGAAAAATTTTTGTCTCGCCTTATTTCGGACCTGCCCGCGATATTGGCTAAGCTGTAATATTTACATTAAAAAAAAGCCGTTTAACTATTATACCTTCTTTCGTTCTATCGCCAGTGTTATTTACCGGGAAATGCAGTATAAAGCCGAGGCGCTCGATGAGTGTCATTAAAAATTTCGATGTAAATTAATTTACGGGTTAAAGGGATTTCGCCGCCGCCACTGCAGGGGCGGCGTAATGGCTCGGAAAATGAAGTTCTTGTACGGCCCGCTCAGCCTCTCTCTCTCGGCTGCAATATAACCCCTTCGCAGCCCCTCCATGGCAGCCTCGCTAACCTTCAACTTCAGCATCTCTCTTTCTCTCGTGTAACGCTATGTGTATATGTATAGCGAGCACAGAGTGAGAGAGAGAAGAGTCGCGCCATTATCTTGAGTAAACAGAGACTAGATATAGGCGCAGCAGCGGCGGCAGAAGCAGCAGCAGCAGCAGCAGCGCTTTTGCCAGGACTGCAGATAAAGTCGCCCGTTATCAAAATCCAGAGCCGAAGACAGCACGACGTCGTTAATTCCGTTAAGTCTCGCCGCTCCGTCCTGCGCCTGTATAGATACTGCGTTATAAGCGCTGCACAGCCATCGCTGCACAGAAGATTACATAGTCGGAATATCTCGGGCTGTATAAGAGCAGTATAGAGGAAGAAAGGAGAGCGAGAGAGAGAGACAGAGTCTTTAGAGCAGTACCGGGATTCTGCAGTTGCAGTATAGCGCGCTTTAGCGGCAATGGACGGGGGTTCTCTGTATATAGCGGAGCCGGTTATCGTTATATCGGCTGCCGGATAATCGCCGTGTTTAGCTCGGAATGGATTGTAATAATTTTATTATTGGCTGTACAGAAATAAAAGTCGATCTGATTCTTTAAATATTCAAAAACTCCATATCCAACATATTATATAATATAAATAAAATCCAGTTACTACTGCAGCGCTTCGGACATTCTAGTCCCTATACATTATGCCGAAGCTCGCGGAGGAGGGCATCGAAATCGTGATGTGCGAGTGCCGATTATACGACGGGAATCCAACGCGTTCCTGGTATGGGGACATCCTCTCAACGGCAGCAACGTCTTCCGAAGCTCACGATGCAGGAGGACGACGCATTCCCCTGGCTCAGCCGGACGTCCTCCTTCGCGAGCCTTTGGAATTCGGGGACTGATGATCTGCCCCGTGTCACGCACCGGATCGCTTGCGATCCCGATCGATTCGCTCACTCGAGGAACTCTAATGCGCATTGTGTGGCCGCGTCGATTGAATTATTTTGCTGCTGCTGCTGCTTCTTGCTGTTTTGTGCCAAGTGGCTACTACTGGAATTTTAGAGAAATGAAATACTTTTTGAAGTATCCGATAAATATCGATAAATGTATCGGGAAACACATGCTGTGTGTGCATCAAATAAATAGAGAAGTATGTAGCGTCGAGTTGCTTCGTGTTCAATATTTATGTGAAATGTACCATTGAAACGTTGAACAGTTTCGGTTGTGCATAATACATATTTTCAATGTACGTTTTACTGATTTTTTGAAATAAGGTATAAATTATTTCTACTGTCTTCTCTCCATGTGATGAAGTGCATAAATGCAGTGCATGGTATAACGTAAAGTACCGTTTTGGAATGAGCACATTTTTACGTTGAGCCAATGCATTATTGGCGTTTCTGCTGATTTCAGGATTAATTTCCTATAATATTGGACGTTCCATTCGTTAAATTTAATAACACTGCAGGAGCTTGTCGTCCCAAGATTATACCTGTTACCACAAATTTGCGTTAATTTTAACCGTTAAATTTTCTCTGTGCCATATACACACTCTAAAAATCAAAATAACATCAACTCACGATCTACGTCTCAGCTCAGTAGAGAAAACATCATCATCGAGCCTCGGTCTCCCGCCTGCACGTAGCACAGATAAAAAAAGTCACTTGGCTGCAGAGCTTGTGCGTCAATCGCGCCGCAGCTGCAGCACTTTTGCGAGTTTAGAAAAGTTTGAAGAGCCTCATGCGGGGACTCGCTCGCGCGAGCGCGCGTGTCGATGACCTTCCGCGCTTGGATTACCGCTGGATGCCGCTGGAAAAATATATATTTATACTGGCGAATTATCGCGATCCCCGGCGTCACGTACGCTCCTGTGTAACCATTTATGATCTACTTTCTCTCCCTCACTCTCGGCTATACTATTATTATACCATCGTGTGATTTATGAAGAGAGAAGTAAAGCTACTCTCGGCTTTATTGTTCATCGGATTACCGGAGAGAGCTGCGCTTTTTTTGCTTTCCCGAGAGAGAGAGAGAGCTCTTGAATACACCTATTCGAGCTGATACGGCATATTTAAGTGAGTGGCGCTCTCTCTCTTTATTGTGAGTACTTTGTCGATTTGACGCATATGTGTGTGTGTATCGAAATCGGCTGCTGAGATGAAGATTTACATCGTCCACTCGTGTATGAGGTTTAAAATAGATTATCTGCACTTCTGGCAAAACTATTTCCTAACCGCATAAACTAAAGATGAGGTTTCGAAAACCGCGCGTAAAGAGCTATCGTGCATCATGGCACTATATATATGTATAGAAGCGATAAAAATCAGTCTCTCCACGTAATAACGACCTCTCGTCGTAAATCGCTTCGCGCGGCGACCATTAGCATGTTCCTGATGCGCGCGCGCTTGAGCATTTATGCTGGAGATGGGAGGATCCTTCTTCATTGTTCGATAAATAGGCGAAGCCGCGAGCGATAGTAGCCCCTTGCGGATATAATAACGTACGGCGACATTATACGCCGCGCGTGGTGTCTCTGTGAAATGAAGAGTTCCTACCGGGAGACTTATAAGAAAATGAATAGTCATATTTCTCTTGGAAATATAAATCAAACAAACTTCATCAAGCATATTCTCAAAGAATCTTCCTAAAAACAAGCCAGTAGTAAGAGCTGCGCGAGAGAACAAGAGCTAAAAGCTTTTTTTCCAAAAATTACAAAAAGATTTCATTCTATACAAGTAGTGGATATATCGACTCCGAAAATGTGTAATGTTTGCAATTCATACAGCCTTCATTAATATTCACTACTTTACTCTACAAGAATCAATACAGCCACTCCAAAGGAGTAAAATCTCGAGGAATCGGCTTCTAAAAAGGTGAACATTTCGATCCTTGAAATTTAGAGTGTAAAAGATGCCGGGAAAAAGCTTCAGCTTTCTCTCTCTCTCTCTCTTCCTCTCGCCAATATCCGCGCCGAAAGAGAGAGAAAGAAAGAGAGCGGCGTCTTGATTCCTTTCTATCGTCCCGTCACCGAATACGTGACGGAACTCGGCAAGAGCCGCGACCGGCATTGTTCCATTTCGCTCTCGCTACACTACTCGTATATATACGCGCAGGCGAATCCGTTCCTTTTTACTTTTCCGCCGGCAGTGATTTCGCGGTAAAGTAATTCCGATATTGCCATCGTATACCATAATACATCCTCTGTCCCAAAAAATAACCGGCATCAGCCACACGATTTTTAAGGAGACGGAGATCGAAAGATCCCTTCATCCCCTATAGCCACACACGGCAAATTGCGTTATAGCTATATATACCGCTGTCGCGCGCGCGAGAGAGAGAGAGAGAGAGAGAGAGAGAGAGAGAGAACGTGTTTTTCTCTTTATTTGCTTTTCGATTTGCCGTAACCTCGTTACGTTGTATATATACCGCCTGGGTCAAAGCCCACACACAGTTCCCCGGTCACACGCGGGATTGCACTTTGTGTGCGCGCGGAAATAATAGTTCGTTCTTTTTTTTTTATTTCTTTTCAAAAATCCCGCGCTTTTGTGTGCGAGCTATATAATACTTGGTCCCGTTTATAGCGCGGCAATTAATTCCGAGAGCGCCGTGCATTCTTCGGTACGCCGGAAATCATGATTAAATGGCCGAAAATCGGCCCGACCTCTAATGTAATATTCCCGGCGCGAAGAGCGGAGTCACACGATGCGGGCGTTCATCTTGCCATTAGCGTCGCGCCGGACCTTGAAATTTCGCCGCGACCACGATCTACTTAATTGCTTCGACGACGCCGCGCACAGTCTAGGTCGCGCGCTCCGAAAGTAAGTGCTGTGTGTGATGCTATTATAGTTCGGTCGAGGAGGTAGTGCACTAAAATTTTCACTTTTTATTAATAACGCCACAACGTATTATCATCATTAACGTACGGATTTTTATTGGTTTTCATGCGAGATTGAGAGAAAGAGAAAGAAATCCGGAGAGAAAGCAAAAGAGAGTTTTGAAACAGAGTAATGCTGCTGGTAGCGAACTAATTAGAGTCCTGGTATAATACTGCTCCGTGCTTCCAAAGTAGCGACGTACAACTTCGGCAGTAGTGAGCCGAAAGAAACTTATGCCCCGGGAACTCGTCGAACTCGACGTGCAGCGGCAGCTTTGTTCCCTTGATTCTTCCATATCTAGCAGCTTAACCTGTACCCTTGAGACAGAGAGTAGAGGATAGAACAGAGGGTGAGAGCTGGGCGCAAGAGAGTAGAAGGTATAAGTATAGAGGACGACGACGACGACGACGTAACGAGTCCTTCCTTCCCTGATACCTATAGCCCCCGAAAACTTGAAATCAAGTTTGTGCTCCACCAAGCATTGTCTATTTCCATTTGACATTTGCAAAATCGAACCATTCCGAAGCGACCCCCCTACTCTATAATGCGGGAATTAGTTTGGAAAAAGTTTTTTCATTTTTATCTCGAATCTATTTGTAATACCTTATTTCGTACAACTAATTGAATACTACAGTGAGAAGCTTTAATCGTAAATTAAAGCAGATCGCAAAACTTGAATTATATACGAGAAAGCAAGCAAAGGCAATCGATTACCTTGCGCATCAAAAGATCGTACTATTCCAGCTGCCTATCACACCGAGAGACGTCGTGAAAGTACGACGCGACGGAACTCGCGCGATTCTCAGGGACCTGGAAAGAAGCAATCTTTTTGTTTCCGACGCTTGCGCGTGCGGGAAAAAAAAAGTTGAAGAAACGCTTTCGTCGTATTTTCCTCCTTCGGCCTCGCGATGTCTTTCGGTGATAGCCTCGCGCGAGAGAGCGCTAACTTTGTTGCGGCGCAAAGAGCCCAAGCTCTTACCAACAACAATATCCTCTCTCTCTCTCCCAACAGTCGAAGAGTGAAAATTCCCAAAGCTCGTCGCTGCCGCGGATAGATATACCTCTTGAGACTTTCCGATTTGACGCTTTTTTTTGCTGTCGCCTTTCTCTTCTTCTTTTTTCATGGCTCACTATATGGAGAGGCGGTTGTGTATACTCTCTACTGTGCCGACGATAGATCTGGATTGCCGAGAAGGTTTTTAGATGCGGCTTGTTGAAATCTCGACGGGTTTTCGCCTCTGAGAATCCGTATTTTTCGAGGACGAAACTTTTTACACGAGAGTGTATAGCTCGAAATTATTTTTATATACTATTATATTACAATTTTTCGTATAACAACAAAGGAGAGAGAAACGTGAAAAAGCGGTGATCTGAAGAAAAAAAAAACAAAAGTGTGATGCAGTTTGCAAGAAATCGTTGAAAATTCGCGCATAGTGTATATAAAATTCTCTGAAGCACTCCTCGTAAAAGCTAGCGCACGCGTGAAAGCTTTTCGTTTACCGAACAATTTTTCATCAAAGTATAATCTATCGATCTCGTAAATGCTACAAAAACAAAACACTACATACGCATAGCTTCTCGCACTTGACATATCTTCCGCAAATCCATGCCACGATAATCGGGTGTCCCTCGAAATCCGTGCGAGCGATCGACACGCAGAAAAGCGACGAGTATATATTATATATCCTATTCCCGGCCGCGAGCGACAATTTGACGAGTGGCTGTGAGTATATTATCGCTCTCTGGCATTTGTACGTCCACGTGTGGATCGTCAGAATGACGGACACGAGTAGAGCTAGCGGAATGCGCTCGTGCGTGCATATACACGCCCATCGAAGAATCGCGTGGAATCGATATCGGTATCGGTAATGAAGTTGACGCCTAAGCGTCACATCGCTATGTGGATTATGTGGAAAGCGCGGATGTACTGCTGTTCGGAGTCTATATTGGGATTTACTATATTGTCGCGTTGGTATGTCTCAGAGCTTTACCGGTTTTGTTTCTGTGTCAATGCTGACGATCTGACCAAGATGCGGAAAGTTTTTGAGAAATGATGTTAAAGTAATGGTTACAATCGCAATATTTATGACGTGATGTATGCGGTCGATTTTATTTGTAATAAACTTCACTAATATCGGTTGCTACTTCCATTCGACCCGTTATCAAAGTATTTCATCTTGGTAGAAATGGAATCCTATAGTTACTCTTAACCTATTAGTTATACTCTGGATAGTTCTTGGAATGAACATTCCTAGCTTGTTTCTGATGAGTACAAACTGTACAAGATAGTTGATTAAGGAGGTTCTACCGATAATAGTATTAACAATGAGATATTATTGAAATTTATTGCAGTTGTAAATGAATACATAAGAATCATTATTTATCCCTCAAAAATATTGTTCAGAGGCTCTGACATATAGTAAAAGTTCATTGAATATAAAATTCATACATT